>RXON01000058.1:0-43732 GCA_009667805.1 Leptobrachium leishanense
TGAACAAAATCACCCAAAATAAAATAAAAAGTAAAACTTGTTATTATTGCATAATTTGTCCTCCTGTATCTCCATTATTTACCGAATTTTGGACATTATGGAACAAAATGGAGCATTGTTTTTTCCATAACTAGAGTTAGAAATTAGGGTTATGTTACTATTTGTGCTTCTTTTAGGGTTAACCCGAGCCCTAGCATTCTGCTCCATCTTTGCTTCATTTAAAGGCTGCAGATTCTGACCCTTTTTTTATGCAAACACAGCAAGAAACCACTTTTATATTGTTTAAAATGAGATAGCACCTCCTGGGATTTAATTTATTAATATACTAATCTAGGGATCCGCCATTTTGATGTTCATCCAATTCGTGTTTTAAAATAAACTTGCTGTCCTTGAGTGCTCTTCTGACCCTATTTCAGTCCGCTTGCTTAAAGAATGTGGTTTGTCAGCAAAGCCGAGAAGGAAGAGCTGACAACTGCAGAATTATGACTGACAACTGGAAACCTAAAGAAAGGAGAGTGAAGGGGAAAGATGATATTGTGTGTAAAATTAGGTCCTAACTCAGACATATGGTAACTGTCATGTGCTAATCTGGGTATGTTGGGAGGGGAGCAGGGGAGGAAACTGTATTTTTGGAACATTGTATAAAGCAAGCTGAATATGTTGTTCTCGCCACTCAAGCTTTTGAACAGATTTGATCTGCTTCTTGAGTCTGTCTGCAGACGAATAAAATGCCATTTTCTTTTGAAACAAAGGCCTCCGTCTGTCTTCTTTTGTCGAGCCATCACCCAAGAATATCCGGTCAGTTGGCTGCAACAAAAATGTATAATTAGTTTTAAAAAGTATTAGTCTCAGCTTTGGCACTATTTTTGGGGGGGGGAAGATGCGTGTTTCTGCGTCTAGAGGCTCCGGAGATGTAAACTCGGCTCTCCTGCACTCCACCCTGATGTTACCTGTGCTATTATAGGTCGCTAGCACCTGTCAGTCAAACAACCCTGAGGTTAGCCACTTCCTGTCTGATAAGGAAGTGCCTGCCCACATCCTGTAAGTGGTGGAAGTGACAGTTTTTCCTCCTTTATGTTTGCACACGTTTGTGTTAGTTAATCGCCTGCATGTTGAACTCAAGCTTCACAGCCTCATCCTGAGCATCTTCATACACGTCATCCAAGAGCAGAAACAGAGCACCGACCACATCCCATTTTTCCGCATTGTATCCCTGCTCTATCCTTCTTTTGGTGTAAGGACAGAGGGTTTTGCACGGAGGGGTGTATGTGGAGTGATGGGGTATTCCTCCATTATTCAGCACAGGTAGGAGCCACGACTGAACCCTCTACTGCCTGAGCCGCGGCCGGCTCTTTTGAACTCTCAGTTGCGGCACATTAATAAAGGCTGACAGCCACGGCCAAAGACTACAGAGAGTTTTATAGCGCCGGCTGAGGCTCCTAATCGCAGACGTGCAAGCTATAGACTATTGGGGAATTGGATGATATTTTAAATATATTAGTTTTTTCACTGAGCACCTGTTCACTGCTTTGAACATCTCTCCCCCCCCCAGCTGGACTCCTGGACTTCATTGCGGCCATCCCCGGCTGACTAATTCAGGTCACCTGAGTTCAGGCACATAGACCTGGAGGGGCTCTGATTACAAAGCAGGACCAGGGTGTAACCCTATTGTTCTTACCCTGCCATGTGAACAGTTTGAGTGTACTGGGTTTTTCTAAAAAATAAAGCCAGTCTGCTTTTGGTCTCCATCCTTCTTTCAACTGGGGTTTAAAGTTTGGGGTGAGCTGTGAGAACTGCTTTAAGGAGAGAGAGCCTGCTGACAGAGGTACTCAGAGTACAGACGCTCCATTACACTTGCCTACCACACAAAATCAGCTGTGGAGTCCAGCGGTAATGTCTCTGCTCTTAGACCGAGGAAAAGCAAGTCAAATCCCATTCAGCACATCCCTTCAATACAACTGTGGAGAAGCAAGTCTCGACTTTACGAGAAGCAGGTTCAGCCTAACCACCAGCTCGCTGCTTTAGAAATAATGGAAAGAAGACCCGATCCCATTCAGAAGACACCACCAGGGAACAACGATATGGGTGCGCCTACCTCACAAAATACTTGTACACCTCATAGATTGTAAGTTCCCTTGGGAACAGGGTCCCCCTGAATCAGGCCGTATCATCCATGTGTGGTATTCTAATGTATCAACTCCTTGTACACTGATCTTGTAAAGAGCTGCGTAATATGTGGCGCTATATAAATAAAAGGATGTTTAATAATAATAGTGTACCTTGGGTAACTTGTTCTGTTTATGACATTACCCGTAAAGGCCACAAGATGTCAGCACTGTCAGATCGTTTCTTCACAGACTGAGGAAGTTGATTTTCACCAAAAAGCGTATCAGGATGGAACATATTATTGTTTATACTTTAGAATTAAACGCTCAATGCTAAAGACAATGCTGTGCAATCAGTGTGTTTCTATGTTCTTGCACCCAGGTGATACAAAGTAATATACAGCTTGTCCTGTGGAAAGATGTTCTTCAGAAAAACTGTTTAAAAGGACACTCTATGCACCCTGACCACTATATCTTATTAAACTTGTCAGTTCACGTGGACTGCCCCCCCCCCCCCACTTGTCTCCAGCCTCGTTCGGCAGATATTTGTGTGTGAAGCAGAGGAGTTTCCTCCCCACACACACACACAGCTCTCACTAGGCAGGTGAGATTTAAATATCCCACCTACCAGTCACGACCTTGGGCACCAACAATGACAACACGTTTTCCATGTTGACATCATCCTGTCTCCAAATGCTTGCTGCAGAGAGCATTCTGGAAAAGGGACCGGTGCTGCGCATGGCGCACGCAGTGCCAAGCCATCGTTCTGTGCATGCGCTGCAGATCTTGCGATACGCGATGTACGCTGTACTTTTTTTCCATACGCTACGAGAATTGCACACATAGCTGCGAGAACGTCCACATTTCGGGAGACCTGAGACGAAGCGGAGGAGCAGCGTGCGCCGAGGGAGAAAAGGTGAGTATGTTCTCCTAAAGAAAATTAAAAAGGTAGTTGAGCCAAAACTGTCAGCAGGATCTGCCCAATTATTTAACAGCAAAATATATATTTTTTTTTTACAAGTATCCCTCTGTTTTTATTTAATCTATTTCTGCTGCCGTCTGATATACATAATGGTTTTAATGTGATGTCACACTGCACAAGGTTTTATATATAAAGCTCTCAGCGCTTTATTTCAGAGCACGTTTCTTATTACGCATTATTACTTGTGATGTGTTTAATGGAGGCGCATGAAGAGCATCTCGTTTAATTTCTGAATAACCCGTAGAGATTATTTTTCGGAGGTTTTACACCAATTTTCCTGCTTACAAAGCAGGACCAGGGTGTAACCCTATTGTTCTTACCCTGCCATGTGAACAGTTTGAGTGTACTGGGTTTTTCTAAAAAATAAAGCCAGTCTGCTTTTGGTCTCCATCCTTCTTTCAACTGGGGTTAAAGTTTGGGGTGAGCTGGGAGAACTGCTTTAAGGAGAGAGAGCCCGCTGACAGAGGTACTCAGAGTACAGACGCTCCATTACACTTGCCTACCACACAAAATCAGCTGTGGAGTCCAGCGGTAATGTCTCTGCTCTTAGACCGAGCTGCCAGATTCCAAATGCAAATAGCACACTTGAAATGAACTCTGGGCCTTTTATCTGCACATTGTAATTGGGGTAATGAGGGAATATCACACACCTGGCCATGGAACAGCTGAGAAGCCAATTGTCCCATTACCTTTGGTCCCTTAACAAGTGGGGGCACATCTGCAAACTGCTGTAAGTCCTACACCGTTCACCTGAGTTGGATGTACATACCCTCAAATTAAAGCTGACAGTCTGCAGTTAAAGCACATTGTATTTGTTTCATTCCAACTCCATTGTGGTGGTGTATAGAGCCAAAGGTGTTACAATTGTGTCCATGTCCCAATATTTCTGGAACTGACTGTATAAAGCGTTGACCTAGATGCTAATTTATAACCTGTATAAAACGCACAGGATTTTACTCTATAACGGCTTCTGTTTTAGTTACATTGTCGTTTATGTTTGTCTTTTCAAGATGTAAATAAAACGTTGTATTGGACACAGACTCCGATGTTTCAATATGTTTTGTGATTTTACTATGAAATATTATTTCAACCTTTTTATTAGTGACTTTGTTGATTCCGGTTAATATTTTATGATATACTCAGCCCCAGCTTTATATCCAGACTGAACTGGTGATGATATCAGACTGATTCGATTGGATCACAATATTTGGAGGTGCACGTATTTATCCTCCTTTACCCCCTTAATGCTTCCCTCTATACCTTACGCAATACCTAATAATAATTATCACCATTTATATAGCGCCAACAGTTTCCGCAGCGCTTTACAATAACCAAAGGGAACGAGATACAGATAAACAGACAGAGGAAGGAAACACTAGGTGTAGAGGGCCCGGCTCATAGGAGCTTACAGTCTAGAGGGATTGGGGTGGAGGGAGACAAGGGGAGTTTTATTGGTCACCGGGATCACTAGTGCCAGGGCCGGTGCAAGCATTTTTGGGTACACAGGCAAACATGCATTTTGCCGCCCCCCCTCCCAATAAACTGACATATGCATGTAAATATACACAGATTACATGTGTATTACAATAGTGCTGTGTGTGAGATGGGACTAAGTGTGGGGCAGCATAGAAACTTGTGTGAGTGGTCTGCCAGTGGAGTGAGTGAGTGAGTGAGCTGCCAGTGGAGTGAGCTGCCAGTGGAATGAGTGAGCTGCCAGTGGAGTGAGTGAGTTGCCAGTGGAGTGAGTGAGTGAGCTGACAGTGAAGTGAGTATGTGAGCTGCCAGTGGAGTGAGTGAGTTGCCAGTGGAGTGAGTGAGTTGCCAGTGGAGTGAGTGAGCTGCCAGTGGAGTGTCAGCTGCCAGTGGAGTGTCAGCTGCCAGTGGAGGGAGTGAGTGAGCTGCCAGTGGAGTCAGTGAGCTGCCAGTGGAATGAGTGAGCTGCCAGT
This sequence comes from Leptobrachium leishanense, assembly GCA_009667805.1. NCBI lineage: Eukaryota > Metazoa > Chordata > Amphibia > Anura > Megophryidae > Leptobrachium > Leptobrachium leishanense. The sequence continues at coordinate 5,034 of RXON01000058.1, forward strand.
GGAATGAGTGAGTTTCCAGTGGATTGAGTGAGCTGCCAGTGGAGTGAGTGAGCTGCCAGTGGAGTGTCAGCTGCCAGTGGAGGGAGTGAGTGAGCTGCCAGTGAAGTGAGTATGTGAGCTGCCAGTGGAGTGAGTGAGCTGCCAGTGGAGTGAGTGAGCTGCCAGTGGAGTGAGTGAGTGAGCTGCCAGTGGAGTGAGTGTCAGTGTGAGCTACCAGTGGAGTGAGTGAGTGAGCTGCCAGTGAAGTGAGTATATGAGCTGCCAGTGGAGTGAGTGAGCTGCCAGTGGAGTGAGTGAGCTGCCAGTGGAGTGAGTGAGCTGCCAGTGGAGTGAGTGTCAGTGTGAGCTACCAGTGGAGTGAGTGAGTGAGCTGCCAGTGAAGTGAGTATGTGAGCTGCCAGTGGAGTGAGTGAGCTGCCAGTGGAATGAGTGAGCTGCCAGTGGAGTGAGTGAGCTGCCAGTGGAGTGAGTGAGCTGCCAGTGGAATGAGTGAGCTGCCAGTGGAATGAGTGAGTTGCCAGTGGAGTGAGTGAGCTGCCAGTGGAATGAGTGAGTTGCCAGTGGAATGAGTGAGCTGCCAGTGGAGTGTCAGCTGCCAGTGGAGGGAGTGAGTGAGGTGCCAGTGAAGTGAGCATGTGAGCTGCCAGTGGAGTGAGTGAGCTGCCAGTGGAATGAGTGAGCTGCCAGTAGAATGAGTGAGCTGCCAGTGGAATGAGTGAGCTGCCAGTGGAGTGAGTGAGCTGCCAGTGGAATGAGTGAGCTGCCAGTGGAGTGTGAGCTGCCAGTGGAGGGAGTGAGTGAGCTGCCAGTGGAGTGAGCGTCAATGTGAGTTGCCAGTGGAGGGAGTGAGTGAGCTGCCAGTGAAGTGAGTATGTGAGCTGCCAGTGGAGTGAGCTGCCAGTAGAGGGAGTGAGTGAGCTGCCAGTGGAGTGAGTGAGCTGCCAGTGGAATGAGTGAGCTGCCAGTGTAATAAGTGAGTTGCCAGTGGAATGAGTGAGTTGCCAGTGGAGTGAGTGAGCTGCCAGTGGAGTGTCAGCTGCCAGTGGAGGGAGTGAGTGAGCTGCCAGTGAAGTGAGTATGTGAGCTGCCAGTGGAGTGAGTGAGCTGCCAGTGGAATGAGTGAGCTGCCAGTGGAATGAGTGAGTGAGCTGCCAGTGGAATGAGTGAGTGAGCTGCCAGTGGAATGAGTGAGCTGCCAGTGGAGTGAGTGAGTGAGCTGCCAGTGGAGTGTGAGCTGCCAGTGGAGGGAGTGAGTGAGCTGCCAGTGGAGTGAGTGAGCTGCCAGTGCACTGAGTGAACTGCCAGTGGAGTGAGTGAGCTGCCAGTGGAGTGAGTGAGCTGCCAGTGGAGTGAGTGAGTGAGCTGCCAGTGGAGTGTGAGCTGCCAGTGGAGGGAGTGAGTGAGCTGCCAGTGGAGTGAGTGTCAATGTGAGCTGCCAGTGGAGGGAGTATGTGAGCTGCCAATGGAGTGGCTGCCAGTAGAGGGAGTGAGTGAGCTGCCAGTGGAGTGAGTGAGCTGCCAGTGGAATGAGAGAGTTGCCAGTGGAATGAGTGAGTTGCCAGTGGAGTGAGTGAGCTGCCAGTGGAGTGTCAGCTGCCAGTGGAGGGAGTGAGTGAGCTGCCAGTGAAGTGATTATGTGAGCTGCCAGTGGAGTGAGTGAGCTGCCAGTCGAGTGAGTGAGCTACCAGTCGAGTGAGTGAGCTGCCAGTGGAATGAGTGAGTGAGCTGCCAGTGAAGTGAGTATGTGAGCTGCCAGTGAAGTGAGAATGTGAGCTGCCAGTGGAGTGAGTGAGCTGCCAGTGGAGTGAGTGAGCTGCCAGTGGAGTGAGTGTCAGTGTGTGGTGTCAGTGAGTGGTGTCAGTGTGTGGTGTCAGTGAGTGGTGTCAGTGAGTGGTGTCATTGTGTGGTGTCAGTGAGTGGTGTCAGTGAGTGGTGTCAGTGTGGTGTCAGTTGTGGTGTCAGTGAGTGGTGTCAGTGTGTGGTCAGTGAGTGGTGTCAGTGTGTGGTGTCAGTGGTGGTGTCAGTGAGTGGTGTCATTGTGTGGTGTCAGTGAGTGTGTCAGTGAGTGGTGTCAGGTGTGGTGTCAGTGAGTGGTGTCAGTGTGTGGTGTCAGTGAGTGGTGTCAGTGAGTGTGTCAGTGATGGTGTCAGTGAGTGGTGTCAGTGTGTGGTGTCAGTGAGTGGTGTCAGTGAGTGGTGTCAGTGAGTGTGTCATTGTGTGGTGTCAGTGAGTGGTGTCAGTGAGTGGTGTCAGTGTGTGGTGTCAGTGAGTGTTCAGTGAGTTGGTGTCGGTGTCAGTGGTGTCAGTGTGTGGTGTCAGTGAGTGTGGTGTCAGTGTGTGGTGTCAGTGAGTGGTGTCAGTGAGTGGTGTCAGTGAGTGGTCAGAGTGTGTCAGTGTGGTGTCAGTGAGTGGTGTCAGTGTGTGGTGTCAGTGAGTGGTGTCATTGTGTGGTGTCAGTGAGTGGTGTCAGTGAGTGGTGTCAGTGAGTGGTGTCAGTGTGTGGTGTCAGTGAGTGGTGTCAGTGAGTGGTGCGTGAGTGGTGTCCAGTGTGTGGTGTCAGTGAGTGGTGTCATTGTGTGGTGTCAGTGAGTGGTGTCAGTGAGTGGTGTCAGTGAGTGGTGTCAGTGTGTGGTGTCAGTGAGTGGTGTCAGTGAGTGGTGTCAGTGAGTGGTGTCAGTGTGTGGTGTCAGTGTGTGGTGTCAGTGTGTGGTGTCAGTGAGTGGTGTCAGTGTGTGGTGTCAGTGTGTGGTGTCAGTGAGTGGTGTCAGTGTGTGGTGTCAGTGAGTGGAGTCAGTGAGTGGTGTCATTGTGTGGTGTCAGTGAGTGGTGTCAGTGAGTGGTGTCAGTGTGTGGTGTCAGTGTGTGGTGTCAGTGTGTGGTGTCAGTGTGTGGTGTCATTGTGCGCTATGTATGATTAGAGCAGGAGGCTGGAGCCACACAAGCATGGAAAGACCGTTTGTGAGAATGGACTTCTTTCCGCACAGATGCCCATGTGGCCGCCTCGCTGTGTGTATGATTGTACACACAGCTCTACAAAGCACAAGCCTCTTATGGAAATCGCGCTTTGTCGACCCGTCTGCTGTCTGTCGTATTGGCTTGACGGGGAGGAATACATCACGTCTGCAGTAATGTGCATTACTAGTACACACGTTACATCGTCTGCTTTTCCCAGTCGATCCATTGTAACGCTACGACGGGCACTGGGTGTCGCAACAGAAGCACTTAAAGGGGTTCGTCAGTGAGCACTGACATTTTGGTGCTCTGTCGTTCGGCGGACTCCTGCGAATTAAATTCGCTGACCCTGCAGGAAATTAAACATTCACCGGAGGGTCCCTGAATAGTGCCGAAGGGATCCGCCGATCAAGCCGCCGCGCCGATCTGCTGAACGCAGCTGCTAAAAAAGGCAATCAGCTGCCAAACTGAGGGTAAAGAAAAAACAGAAAACGTCAATATTAAAAAAAAGGCATTTTAAACAAAAAAAAGCATGGAAATAATAAAAAAGGTCCTATAAAAAATAATAAAAAGGTCTGTTACAGAAAAATAAAAGCCATTAAAAAAAAACACAGGAATCATAAATGTTGCCTACAAATAATCCAGAAAAATGACTAAAAAATTCTATATAATAAAATGAATAAAGACTTTTTGCTGTAAATGAAAGGAATAAGAAAATAATAGAAACAAAATTTTTTTTTTCCTTATTGAATCCTATTATGGGATTCACTTGTTTAAAACGGTCACACTGAAGCACTGAAAATCAGGGCATTTCACTGCTGTTCGGCGTCTCTGAATAGATTAAGCATTGCTTCTCTATTGGACAATTTCACTGCTGTGGAAGTTTGACGAATTGCTGGGATTTGAGGCAAACTGCATTGTATTTCGCTGGCAATTCGCCGGTAATTTGGCAAATTACCTGCTTTTTGAATAGATGAATTGATACGAAGTTGCACCGTACGGGGAAATTCACTGTTCAGGCAAATCGGTGGCAAGGTCGGCTCTTATTGTATAACCCTGATAGCGTGACCCCAGCCTTAGCTGTCTGTAAGTGCTGTGAGTGGTTTGTGGGCTGCCTGTTAGTGGTGTGAGTGATGTATGGGCTACCTGGTTATGACGTGATGCCCCTGAGTGGTTTGAACGAAGTCTGGACTGCCTGTGAGTGATGGGAGCGATGTATGATCTGGCTGTGAGCGATGGGAGCGATGTATGGTCTGGCTGTGAGCGATGGGAGCGATGGCTGGACTGGCTGTGAGCGATGGGAGCGATGTATGGTCTGGCTGTGAGTGATGGGAGCGATGTATGGTCTGGCTGTGAGCGATGGGAGCGATGTCTGGTCTGGCTGTGAGCGATGGGAGCGATGTATGGTCTGGCTGTGAGCGATGGGAGCGATGTATGGTCTGGCTGGGAGTGGTGGGAGCGATGTATGGTCTGGCTGTGAGCGATGTATGGTCTGGCTGTGAGCGATGTATGGTCTGGCTGTGAGCGATGGGAGCGATGTATGGTCTGGCTGAGAGGTGGGAGCGATGTATGGTCTGGCTGTGAGCGATGTATGGTCTGGCTGTGAGCGATGTATGGTCTGGCTGTGAGCGATGGGAGCGATGTATGGTCTGGCTGTGAGCGATGGGAGCGATGGCTGGACTGGCTGGGAGTGGTGGGAGCGATGTCTGGACTGGCTGTGAGTGGGAGACATGTCTATTATGGGAGACATTGAGTGGGACCAGAAATTAACACTGCCCCCCCCAAGCCGGAGGGGAGGGAAACAGCTAAAATAAAAAGGGGAAAAAACTGAGACTGGGAAGAGGGAGAGAAAGGGTTAAAGGAAAGAATGTGAGACAGGAGTGTAAAGAGACAGGAGGGGGGATGACAGCTTTACAGGGGGAGTAGCAGCACCCCCTCCCCCACACAGAGAGAGGGGGATGCTGGGGCAGATGTAAAAGGAAGCATACTTACATTTCCTGCGCCCCCTCCTCTGTGTCTGCCCTGTCTCCTCCTCAGCAGCTTCTATGTGTGTGTGCAGTGTGCTGCGCGGGGACAGGATGCTGCTTGAAGAGGAGGAGCCAGGCGGGGAAGCGGGAAGCTGCACAGAATCTGCCGCTCTGAGTGCAGTGGAGATAAGAAGCTCCAGGGAGACCCTGCCTGGAGGGGGCGGACCCAGATCCTGCCTGGAGGGGGCGGACCCAGATACTGCCTGGAGGGGGCGGACCCCGATCCTGCCTGGAGGGGGCAGACACAGATCCTGCCTGGAGGGGGCGGGCACAGCCTGCACACACACAGCGTCTGGCTGGAGAGGGAGCAGCCAAGCCACCAATGCTGTGCGAGGGGAGGAGGATAATTATCATAATGGGCGGCTCTAGAAGGAAATCCCCGCCCAGCAGTGACGGGGAACTGGATTGTGACCCCCCCAGTTTGGCACCTTGCCATCACAGTAAGGCGGCCGCCTGTGTCGCATTACGTTAGCGCCGGTCCTGACTAGTGCCATTGGTTCAGGAATGGTGGGGGTCATGGAAGTGGCCTCAATCCTAACGGGTGAGCAGAGGGAGGAGTTGCGTCAGTGATGTGTTAACGCTAACCTGAAGAGAAGGTTTTGAGGGATTTCGTGAAGGTCAGGGGAGAGTTTGATAGGACGAGGCAAGTCATTCCAGAGGACCGGAGCTGCCCTTGAGAAGTCTTGGAGGCGAGAGTTGGCAGCACGTGTGTAGGCAGGGGACAGGTGGAGATCACCCGCTTCCTCAACCCCCCCCCATACCAGAAGTTAAGGTTACTTTTCCAGTTAGCTTTAAGGTTACTTCTAGTTATATCTAGATTAATGATAGGATGGGGTAGCTGTTAGGATTGGGATTAGGGTTACTGTTAGGGTTAGGATTGGGATTAGGGTTACTGTTAGGGTTAGGATTGGGTTACTGTTAGGGTTAGGATTGGGATTAGGTTACTGTTAGGGTCAGGATTGATTACTGTTAGGGTTAGGATTGGGATTAGGGTTACTGTTAGGGTTAGGATTGGGATTAGGTTACTGTTAGGGTCAGGATTGGGATTAGGGTTACTGTTAGGGTTAGGATTGGGATTAGGTTACTGTTAGGGTTAGGATTGGGTTACTGTTAGGGTTAGGATGGGATTAGGGTTACTGTTAGAGTAGGATTGAGTTACTTTAGGGTTAGGATTGGGATTAGGGTTACTGTTAGGATTGGATTAGAGTTACTGTTAGGGTCAGGATTGAGTTACTTTAGGGTTAGGATTGGGATTAGGTTACATTAGGGTTAGGATTGGGTTACTGTTAGGGTTAGGATTGGGATTAGGGTTACTGTTAGAGTTAGTTTTGGGTTACTGTTAGGATTGGGATTAGGGTTACTGTTAGAGTTAGGATTGAGTTACTGTTAGGGTTAGGATTGGGATTAGGGTTACTGTTAGGGTTAGGATTGGGTTACTGTTAGGGTTAGGATTGGGATTAGGGTTACTGTTAGGGTCAGGATTGAGTTACTGTTAGGGTTAGGATTGGGATTAGGGTTACTGTTAGGGTTAGGATTGGGATTAGGGTTACTGTTAGGGTCAGGATTGGGATTAGGGTTACTGTTAGGGTTAGGATTGGGATTAGGGTTACTGTTAGGGTTAGGATTGGGTTACTGTTAGGGTTAGGATTGGGATTAGGGTTACTGTTAGAGTTAGGATTGAGTTACTGTTAGGGTTAGGATTGGGATTAGGGTTACTGTTAGGATTGGGATTAGGGTTACTGTTAGGGTCAGGATTGAGTTACTGTTAGGGTTAGGATTGGGATTAGGGTTACTGTTAGGGTTAGGATTGGGTTACTGTTAGGGTTAGGATTGGGATTAGGGTTACTGTTAGAGTTAGTATTGGGTTACTGTTAGGATTGGGATTAGGGTTACTGTTAGAGTTAGGATTGAGTTACTGTTAGGGTTAGGATTGGGATTAGGGTTACTGTTAGGGTTAGGATTGGGATTAGGGTTACTGTTAGGGTTAGGATTGGGTTACTGTTAGGGTTAAGATTGGGATTAGGGTTACTGTTAGGGTCAGGATTGAGTTACTGTTAGGGTTAGGATTGGGATTAGGGTTACTGTTAGGGTTAGGATTTGGATTAGGGTTACTGTTAGGGTTAGGATTGGGTTACTGTTAGGGTTAGGATTGGGTTACTGTTAGGATTGGGATTAGGGTTACTGTTAGAGTTAGGATTGAGTTACTGTTAGGGTTAGGATTGGGATTAGGGTTACTGTTAGGATTGGGATTAGGGTTACTGTTAGGGTCAGAATTGGGATTAGGGTTACTGTTAGGGTTAGGATTATTAATCAGGGTTAGGATTGGGTTACTGTTAGGATTGGGATTAGGGTTACTGTTAGAGTTAGGATTGAGTTACTGTTAGGGTTAGGATTGGGATTAGGGTTACTGTTAGGGTTAGGATTGGGATTAGGGTTACTGTTAGGCTCAGGATTGGGATTAGGGTTACTGTTAGGGTTAGGATTGGGATTAGGGTTACTGTTAGGGTTAGGATTGGGTTACTGTTAGGGTTAGGATTGGGATTAGGGTTACTGTTAGGGTCAGGATTGGGTTACTGTTAGGATTGGGATTAGGGTTACTGTTAGGGTTAGGATTGGGATTAGGGTTACTGTTAGGGTCAGGATTGGGTTACTGTTAGGATTGGGATTAGGGTTACTGTTAGGGTTAGGATTGGGATTAGGGTTACTGTTAGGGTTAGGATTGGGTTACTGTTAGGGTTAGGATTGGGATTTGGTTACTGTTAGGGTCAGGATTGGGTTACTGTTAGGATTGGGATTAGTGTTACTGTTAGGGTTAGGATTGGGATTAGGGTTACTGTTAGGGTTAGGATTGGGTTACTGTTAGGCTCAGGGAATTCACATCACACAATGAATGCAATTCTTTTCAGTTGTTTGAATGAATTCGAGTTGATACGATAATCTTCGGATCCTTATGGAATTTTTCGGAAGAGATCTGGATTGGCGACTCAGCAATTTGGAATACAGATACTTCGGATTCGCCGATATCTGATGGATCAGTATTCAATTTCAACCTAATCACATACGTCTTCTGTGAATGGATCATCTATAGGACACAAAGATGGTGAGAGATGACATTACAAAATGGTTGGTGGGCAATATTGAAAAATAACAACTCGTCTCGTGATCTTTAAAGGATCCAAACAAAAGTAGCAATGTGTGAGGGGACTGACAGAAGAGAACTTTTGGATCGAATATGAGAGAACGTAAGTAGTTGTTTTTTGTTTTTTTTATTGGAGACGCGGAAGAAGAGATAAAACCTAAATTCCAGATAAAGGAAGAGAGGGGCTTGGAAAGACGTCTGAAAGCTGTTTTATCCACACTAGAGCATATATACATTTTAATTCACTGGTAACGTGAGACGTTTTCTTATCTGTTACGGGGCGGCCACGTGTCTGATCGGCTTCCAGTGATATGTGTCTTGCTACAAGGTGCATTAACAGATAACCTCGCTCATGTGCTTATCATCACTTTCCATCGGTTTGTGTCTGTAAAGCTACATCCTGTGACATTGTTTGCTCATCGTATCTATCATTAAGTAATAAATGATGAGGTTAGATCTGGTCGCTGGCAGTCTGTGCTTTCTAGATTACGTTGATTAAATGTGTGTCCTTTTTCACAGAGTCTTGACGCAGGTAGCGGCCCGTGCTGCTCACAAACCTGTGGAAAGATGATACAGGATCATGTCTGAGGTCTGTATGTAACAAAGCAGCAATTTCACCCAAAAACAAGGCCCGTTGCTCTTAGGCCGGGGCTCAGCAACCATGGCCGCCAGGTGATTGGAAATACATCCCTATGGGGCTCGGCAAAACTAATGGGTGGTCGAGCATCGCCGGAGATCCAAAGATCACAAAAACGCATCACAATGTATACATATCCATGAATACATTTATTTATCATTTTTGAATCTTTTAAAAACAATTTCTTTGGCCCCTATTACATTCTTCGCACAATTGGTTTTGCGCGCGCAAATGCGCATTTGCGCGAGGGACAAAACCATTTGCGCGCAACGTCGTATTACAATCTATGCGCAACGAACGTGCGTTTTCGTCTACCGCGGGTGAACGCTGCGCGAGCGCACGATACTTAGCGCGTCCTATACTTAACATTGTGAGCGCAAACGCATTTGTGCGCAGAAACGCGGATGGTATTACAATCTATGCGCAAATTCGTATGAACGACGTTTACACGCATAATTTTAGCGACTCCTAAAAGCTGGTGTTAAGGTCAAATCTGAATGTCCTGGTCGAAACGAAATACACCAGCACAAAAAAAAATACAGCAGAGTATAGTTACACATTCTACACATACCCAAACCATTAAATTGTGAACTTGTGCGTTTTTTTTTTATTGCTGCATCATGGATACTCAGATTTACTTTGACAGGCGCAAAAACTTAAGTGAGTCAATTAAGGTAAATTAAGGTAAATTGATGTCAATTAAGGTTCTTAAGTCTGATTGGCTGAATCCCGCAAAAATACCGTTGCGCACACTGATTTACGTGCGCAACGTTACTGCGCGCGTAATTTCTTCGTTTCGCGTGTATTTCTCCTGGTTTTGCGCGTCGGCTTTACGAACGTTATTTTTTGACGGATGACAAAATGCCCGAGGATTGTAATACCAACGTTAATTTTCGCGCGATAACACATTTTGCTGCGCACAAAACAAATTGCGCTGCGTGAACGAAATTGCACGAGGAATGCAATAGGACCCTTTATTGGGCAAATGGAAAAACAAATTCTGAATATATGGGGGGAAAAAAATTCACTCCCAACTCTACCGTACCTTTTCAGGCACCCCGACCTCCTACCCTGCACTTTATATAGGAAGGCAGGCAGGCTATAGTCTCAGAACTTTGGTTTTCCATCCAAAAATGAAGGGCGGGTTGGTAGTTCCACACCTGCCCTCTTGTTACGGAGAACTGAAGTTCTTACTCCTGCATAAATTTCATTAACACCCACTGTAGATGTAGCGGCACTTGATGGTCTTATCATGGGTTAATAAGGACCTCGTGTGGTTGTCAGATACTTCTCTCTTACAGGGTTATTAATGTCCAAATTTGCCACCAAAATGCACCGAACAATGAATTTCACCGTATTTAACCCTTTCGCTGCGGAGGACGCGCTCAGCGCGTCCACCAGCAGGTAGCGTTCCTTGCGGAAGACGTGCTGAGCGCGTCCTCCCTTTGGGGCTAGCGATCGGCCGGGTTCCGGCCGATCGCTGTGCCCCCCGGTGCGGGCTGACATCCTCGATGTCAGCCCAGCACCCAGAACCACCGCTGGCACAATTAGATGTCATCGCACCGCCGCGATGACATCTAATTCAGGCGCCCCCCCCACATGTGCAGAGGAGGCGCCTGAAAGGGAGGGGGGGAGGTCCTCTCTCCCTCCCGATCGCCGGCGTGCAGGGGGTTATACCAGGCACCGTTTGGAAGGGCACAGCCTTCCCTTCCTAACGGTTCCTGGAATTAACCCCATGGGGGCCGGATCACGAATCGGCGCCGAAAAGCGCCGGTTCGTGATCCTTTCCCAGAGCTGGCCGACATCTTGGATGTCTGCCAAGCTTCCGGGAATGCCCCCTGAGGCCTGGCGTCATCCTGCATAGCACGATGACGCCAGTCCTGGAGTTAACCCCTAACTGCCACCAATGGTGGAGATAGGGGTTCCAATGAACCCCCTATCTCCCGATCCGTGGCAGTTAGGGGTTAATGTTTGATATTGTTGGATCGGCCAGAGCATGGCCGTTCCAACGATACCAAACATGAGTATGAAAAAGTTTTTTTAAAAAAATAAAAATAAAAAAATATTGAAAAAAAATTATAAAAAAAAATAGACACGTTTTTTTCTTTTTTTTGGTTCGTTAATGCAGCAATATTGTTCCCTTTTCAATTATAAATGTGAACAATGATGCTGCACTAATGATTTTTGTATGCGGTGCGTTTGTTAAAAATCACGTAATTTTCCCCAAAAAAAAAATGTAACGAGACCCCATTTCTAATTTTTTTAACAAGCGCACCCCATACAAAATATAACCGCAATTTCTTGCATGTTAAAATGTGAAAAAAAAACACTTTACATGGTGTAAATTATTGAAAATTCATATTTAATGCATTTTTTGTTATGATATACAGACAGGTCATGACGTATACATATAATAATGACATATTATGAATCTACCGAGTCTGACGGAAAGAACGATATATAATATGTCTGGGTAATATACTAAAATAAGCTTCAAAACACGTTTAAACATGATGAGCAAAACCGGTAAAAATGACCTCAGCACAGAGGCGGGAAAAGCCTCAGCAGCGAAAGGGTTAATTTAGGGGCAATTTGTCTCTTCACAAAGCTGTCAATTCACCAAATACAGGGCAACTGACGGCTAAATACGTGCAATGTGCCGCAGTTCGGCGGCACTGAAATTGTCTCATAGAGAACTATTGTGTCTTCTACTCACAGAACACGGAAATTTCAGCAAAATTACCTGATTTTCGATGTTCCAATTCGACCGGTTTATACAGGCGAATCCCATAGGATTAATGTAATAAATGGAATATATATTTTATATTTTTATTTTAAAACAATTAATTATTTTTATTTTTTACAAAATCCCTTTTTTTAACCTTTTTGTAATTTTTAGAAGACATTTTTGTTTTTTAACAAAATTTTTATTCTATTTTAAAGGACCTTTTTATTATTTAGATGTAATTTTTACTATTTTTTTATTGATTTAACCTCCATTTAGGAAAATAGGAGACTTAAGTTTTTTTTCACGTCGGTGGAATTCGGCGAGGCTATGTCCGGTAACTGCTTCGGCCACTCCAATTTCAGGAAAGTACAGTGACCAATTGATGCGTAGCGAATTCACAGAATTCAACAAAATGGAATCACCGTAGTGAGCCAAAATGTGCCAAAATGAAAAGCACCAAAATTTCGTTCAATTTCGGTGATGTTCCATTTTTAATTTCTCGAGTATTGATTAATCCTTTTGAAATATGGTTCAGATGAAAGGTTTGAAACTCTAGGTGGCGTCCTTTATATGGCACAATTCACACGGGGTCTGCATTATCAGCATACAGGCAGAAATATCACTGGGACAAGAGGTTCTAAACTCTAGATGGTGTTCCTTATCTGGCACAATGTTACACAGGGTCTGCAGTGTCAGCATACAGACAGAAATGGCCTTTGTCAGTAAATGTGCTGCAGACAAATAATAAGATGGTGAGATCTCCTTCTTACATGGGGTCTGCATTATCAGCGTACAGGCAGATGCAGTAAAAGTGAGGTCTGCTTATACAGGGTCTGCATTATCAGCATACAGGCAGATGCAGTAAATGTGCTGCAGACGGATAATAAAATGGTGAGATCTCCTGCTTAAGGGGATTTGTAGTGATCATAATGAGATTATTAGCATTGCAGTTTCCAAAAAATACCAGTAGAATATAAAATGTATATCTGTAATACCTCACGCAATGATGTCAGTGTCGAGAGGTAAGTCTCACTGTGCTGTGAAAGAAGCAAGCACATGACTGGGGCCAGATCAGAAGACTGAGTGCTTCCACCACACACAAGTGCGAAACAGGAGGAGGACGGGTGTTTAACCCCACAGCGACGGGGTTAAAAAAAAATGTAAAAAAATGTGATTAAGGTTTACATTTATTCCACTGCAAAAGCAGCAGGCTGAGCCCCCGGTGTGATCTAGTCTCTGCCTGCAGCGTTCAATAAGCTCTGTCGCAGGGAGCCGGAAGGGAAAGGATGATTTTCTTTGTTGCCAACTGTCTGTTACCAGTTCGGTTGGAATCGATACCAAAATATCTGAAAACTGAGAATGCAGCCTGTTACATCCTCAGCCCCCGCTGTGCTCCCTGGGGGGTCTGGGCAAGAAGGGGGGCAACAGGCTGGTCAGGTGCCAGCACTTTCTGCTGGCAGATTGGCATCTGAGGGGGCGGGGTCAGGTGTGGTCACCAGGAGCCGCCGGCTTTAAAACATGGCTCGAGGAGTTGGGTAAACAATATAGCTACCGTTACACAGGCGCAGAGACTTGTCTTAAAGATCACAGACCCCCAGACTGGGTCACATCTGTCAATGCCGCTCCCTTGCCGGACCCCCGTTCTTCCACCAGCAGTCTATCGTGCCTTTCTCCAGCCCTTACCTGATGCTTAAACACAAGCCACTGAGTCCTCCCTCCACCCACTGGACACGATGACGTTAGTTAGCAGTTAACTCCCTTGCTGTCTAGGGATTTCCCTTTGGAAATTCCTATGTTGTTAGAGATTGGTGACAGCTATAGAGGGTCATGTTTAGTAAGAACATGGCCTTTCCAAGATATGATACCAAACATGACAAGGTTATGTGTAAAACAAAAAAAATAAAAAACATAAATAAAAATGTCAGTTTTTTATTTTATTTTTAAATGTATTAATGCAGCACTATCGCTCATGTTTTAATTATACGTTTTAGCTAAAATCGTTTTTTTTTCTCAGAAAAGTACATTAACGGGTTCTAGACATGTGCACAGCACAAAATTTCATTTTGAACTAATGGATTAGTCCTAAAGTGCAATTTATTTAGTTGCTAAAGAAATTTGTTTTCAGTTCTTTAGTATGAAAACTAATTTCATTCATCCGAAAACCAGTGGATACAATTACTATTGTAGTGGCTCCTCAGAGGGCTGAGATCGCTGCTTGTTACAGTATCTCTCACTCTCAGCACAATGTGCCAGGCAAAGCTGTTACAGTAACTGACTGCTGCTCATCACAGCGCTCAGTTTCAGTAAAACTAATAAATAATATTTTTATATACAAGAGGTTAGAACAATATTATTTCCTTGTTTTACTGAAACTCTGAGCGCTGTTATAGTCAGTTACTGTAACAGCTGAGCCTGATACATTATACTGAGAGATAATGTAACAAGCAGCCGATCTCAGAGCTTACAGCCACTGGATTTAAAGGGCTAAAAAAAGGGCTCCTCTCTGTATAATGTATAGAACATCCCCCTGCATTAATTAATACCCTTCTCTTTATAATGTATAGAACATCCACCTGCATTAATTAATACCCCTCTCTGTATAATGTATAGAACATCCTCCAGAATTAATAATGTCCCTCTCTGTATAGAACATCCTCCTCAATTTATACCTTTCTCTGTATAATGTGTATAACATCCTCCTGCATTAATACCCCTCTCTGTATAATGTATATAACATCCTCCTGCATTAATTAATGCCCCACTCTTTATAGAACATCCTACTCAGTAGGACCTACTGCATCGGCATGTGGAGGGTGCAGAACTTCAGAATGCAATGCTTATCCAGCATAGGAGAGGGAACTTTTAGTTAAACTTCGTATCTCTGTGGGGGAGACAGACAGGAGTATAAAAGCAGGGGAGAGGGAAAATATTAACGTAAATCAGTCTGAAAGCTCAGAGAAGAGATGACTGGTGCAAATTTATTTTTATAATAAAATAAAGCACTTTAAATCCAGGGAAAACATTCAAATAAATCACACTGAAGGCTCATAATGACAGAGTAACTGTGAGAGCTGGATACTAAATGTATCAGACGTAAAAAAAAACCTTTATAACAAGCAGCACTGGGAGAGGAGAGGGACTTTATATAAAATTTGTATTATACATGAAAAAAGGGGGATAGTGCTCCTGGATAAAATAAAATGTATCAGACCTAAGCCCCTATTATGCAGAGCGGATGGGGAGAGAACACACGTTTTAGTAATCCCTGTCTTCTCCCAGCACTGCTTGTTATAAAGGGGTTTTTACTATCCAGCCCTCCTCTGTCATTAGCTTTCAGTGTGATTTATTTGAATGTTTTCCTTCTCCAGCTGCTTTTATCATCGTGTCTGCCTCATAGACATGCAAGGGTTAAGTAAAGGATTCCTCTCCTGTGCTGGCTGTCTGTGCTGCGAGTGAGTATTCTGGAGCTCTATCACGGTCAGATTTTTGGGTAGGGGTCGGGAAGGATTACGCAAAAAAAACTTTTCTGTAGCTTTGCGATGTTGCACTCTTCATTGCTGGTTTCCTTCACTCATCAATTTAATATTACAAAAAGGACTGAAACTAAAATGTAGTGCATTTTATTTTAGTTTCTTTCGTTTTTTGTACTGAGCAGTTTCGTATCTCTTGAGTCATACGAAAACTAAATTATCCAAAATTCGGACTAAATTGTTTTAGTACTAAAACGAATGCACAGTTCTTAAGGCCCGTGTCAGATGAACGCACTGATCACGTCTGTGTTGCCGCACAATTAAGGCTAGAGTCAGACGAACGCATTTTTTGCGTCGGTGAAAAAGTGCGTTCGAACGAATGAACGTTTTTTTTCACGGAATACGCGATAGCGGTCATACGATGCGCATTTTCGTCCGTGATTTTGTACGGATCATCAATAAAACACTTTTTGTGTCTGGACGTTATGTAGGCCGGACATTAGCAGCGTCTGACGTCCTCTAATCACGCACACACGCCTCTAGCGGACGCAGCGCACTCTGTACATCAGTACTAGCAGTATCACGTTCTCAAAAAAATGCGTTTGTTTGCCGCTTGCGTTGCGTGGCCGCACTTTCGTGCGGGCGTACTTCGTATATTAACCGTCATTGGCCGTCATTTGCTGCTACTACGGCCGTGATAAAGTGCGGCTGCATGCACGTTCGCACTGCGTTTGTCTGACCCCAGCCTTAACGTCCAGCGTAGCATAAAATTATGATCAATAGAGACCCACACACGAAGTACGTCCGCACAGAAGTGCGAACACACAACGCACGTGCCCCGGACGCAATTTAGGCAAGAACGTCAAACCGCTAGGACGGAAGCACAGAGTGTACCACGTCTGCGTAGCTTTGTGTGTGAGTGATGGAACATAGTCAGACGCATTGCATTTATACGTCCAGCATTTTTGACGGACACAATGGTTTTTCATATTAATTTTATTTCCCATCTACATCAGTCAAAAAAACATCAGTCAAAAAAAACAGACCGTGTGGCCACTACCTTGTCGTCAGTCAAAAAGTACGTCAGTTGTGCAGAGACGCACAGTAGGGATGTGCATTTCGGGTTTCGGAATTTCGGAATTTTCACGAAATTTCCCGATTCGGGTCTTTCGATGCGGCCGAAATGTTTTAGATCCAAAAAAGTCGAATCCGAACTGTTTTCCGAGCCGAATCGAAAAAATTTCGGAATTTTCGAATGGACTTGAAATGTGTCAAATCGAAATCTATTGCTTTGAAACGAGAACAGACTTTCCGAAAAAACGAAAAATTTGCCAAATCGAAATTTTTTCGGAATTTTAGAATGGACTTGAAATGTGTCAAATCGAAATCTATTGCTTTGAAACGAGAACAGACTTTCCGAAAAAAACGAAAAATTTGCCAAATCGAAAATTTTTCGGAATTTTAGAATGGACTTGAAATGTGTCAAATCGAAATTTATTTTCCCTCTGTTCATGATTTCAGTTCCATTCGGGATTTCGGTTCCATTTCGGTAAGTCTGGACATCGTATATTTAACTAGTATCGGTTATATCGCTGATTCTGTAAATTTTGTATTTGTAAATGCTTTTTTTTTTTTTCAATGATCCGGTAAGAATATTCGTATTTGGGTCAGATCCGATTTGTCCGTGGGTCGCGCATGCGCGCGCGCGCGCGAATGTCGTAACTTTATTGAGCCAGTTTTATTGACAACTTTTTGAACAAAATATTGTTTTTATTATTCATCATCATGGCCGCTGCAAGAGGTGAGTGCCGTACAAGCACCTCATCATCTCTCCATGATGAAACACCATCACCCAGGAAGAAACGGGCCCCCAATATGGCATTTGAAGAGATGTTGGAGCTGGTACGGATCTTTGATCTGAAGGATTATGATTGCAGTAAGGGCCCTTACCGCAGGAAGTCTAACGCCAGGAAGGATCGTATCTTAGAGAAGCTACGCACCACCATTTTGGAGATGTTTGGGAAGGACAGGACGAAGGACCAGCTCAGGAAACGCTGGTCTGATTTGAAAGTACGCGAGCAGGAGCAGCTGAGACGCATCCGCCGCGTCATAGCGAAACGTAAGTGTCATGTTATATTGTAAAGCGCTGCGCAAACTGTTGGCGCTATATAAATCCTGTAAAGTAATAATAATGTGCTTGCATGTGCTAATGTGCACAGAAATACGTTGATTTATCTAGTCCTTTTTTCATGCAATGTGATTGTGTATAGCTTTGCGGTTTCACGACTCGTCATACATGCATTTTTGCCATAGCTCTTCTTTTTTGTGATTTTACGTATTCGTGAAAATTGTGACATTTGATGTATGTAGATGAAGTTACAATGCTGGATTTCTTTTGGCACTGTGTGTATAGTCTGTAGTGTGTTGGGGGGGGGTTGTTGTGATTGAGTGATGCATACGAGATGACCCGCAGCTTGCCCAATATTGGCTCCCACCTGCGCATCAATAAAAATCTCTGCGTCTCTGCTAAGTGATAGGATGGGACATGTAGTTCTTCTGAAAGTGCATCCAAACAGAGCCGCGTTCAATACAGCCTCAGCAGCTGCTGAATTGTTGCAGCGCAGCAATTCAGTTTGCTGCAGCAGTGTGTTTATTGAACGCTTTAGATGCAAATTTCAAAACAAAATGGTGGATTTCTGTTGTTGTTTCTGCAATATCCAGTTTTATTCACAGAAACTGAAAGTGAAACTGAGGCTGAGGCCTTCTATAAAATAACTAAAAAAAGTCACACAATGCGTTTTGTACGCACACAACACAAATAATAGTTTTTATTGAATAAACGTAATGTTTACTTCTGAAAAAAATATATAAATGAACGGTAATATATGTCTATGTGCAGAGGAAATAAACAGGAAGAAGGCGGCACAGGCAGCAGCATCTGCCCCGGCGGGCACCAGTGCCCCAGTGGAGGAGGAGGAGGAGCCACGGGCGTCCACCAGCGCTGGTATATACTGTTTTATTTTGCAACGACTTTTGGTCAAAAACAGAAACATTTTTTGTTTACTGTATTTTAATTAAATTTTTTATGTATAGCACAAGAGGAGCAGGAGGAGGAAGAGGAGGAGCAGGAGGAGGAGCAGGAGGAGGAAGAGGAGGACCATGATGGAGAGAGGGAGCCGGAGCAGCAGGAGGCCGCCAGTCCAGGTTTTTTTTTTTTACTGTTGTATTTTGCATCGACTTTTGTTCAAAAATAAATCAGTCTTGTTGTTTACTGTATTTTTTATTTCTTTAATTTCTTACATATAGCACTGGATATGCTGACGGTGGTGGTGGGGGAGGAGTCGGAGGAGGAGTCGGAGGAGACGGAGCCTCAGGAGGCCGCCAGCTCTGGTATATACTACTGTTATATTTTTTCAAGACTTTCAGTCAAAAATAGAAACCTGCTTTACTTACTGTATTTTCCTTCTTTCATTTATTGGATATATCGAAGGAGAAGCCAGACGCCGACGGGAGGCGATCGGTGAGCTTCGCCTGGCAGCTACCTCCATCAACGCCCTACAGGAACTGCTCCAGGAACTGCGGGAGCACATAAACAATGCCGCAGACCTCCTGGAGCAGCAGTGAGACCAGTGGCAGCCTCCTCCAGAATGTGCCTCAGCTGCTCCTGCTCGCGTGCCTTGAGGTCGGACCAGCGTTTTCAGAGATGGTCCTTCGTCCGGTCCTTCCCGAACAGCTCCAGGATGGTGGTGTGTAGCTTTTCAAGGATACGATCCTTGCGGGTGTTATTCTTCCTGCCGTAAGGGCCCTTACAGCAGTCATAATCTTTGCAATCCAAGATGCGGACCAGCTCCAACATCTCCTCAAATGCCAGTAACTGTTGGGCAGTTTGCCATCCTTGGCATGTTCCCTTCCCTATGTTCATATGTTGTAAATAAATTTTCTATTTTTTCACTATTTTCCTGTTTGTGTGCGTTGCTTTTCCTTACTTAATAAGTTAATATGTATTGCTTGGTTTCCACACTGTTAAAATTATATGTACATAAATGTATTGACATTTCTATGGACCCTTTGTCATAAATTTGTCAACATATTTGTGGCCATGAATGTGACTGCACATTCTACACTTCCTGCCTGGCCAAAAAATGTCACACACTAACACAACCTTGTTGTACTGCCTTGAGATTTGATTACCGACGTGGCCTGGTTTTGTTAAGCTTAGGCGATGTCACAACAACACGGATTTTTGTCCACAGTCACATTCAGTGTATAACCAAGAATTTATCAAAAAATATTGATGGCAGCACTGCGTGAAGTCTTCTCCGACACAACCCAAAAATCCTTAGTGCGGCTCAGGTCTAGTTTATTTGTCCCTGTTTGCAGCTTCACACAACACCTCCTCCCAGCTATGAGCTCTCTCTCTCCCACCGCTGCCCGCTAAGACGCTGCCCGCCAACATGGTCACGTCTTTGCAGGAAGACAACAGCGTGGGGGAACAGCAGCTGCTGACAGTCCCAAGACCTCGTCACAATGACGTCAGTTTTGGAGTTAACCCCTAACTGTGACCAATGGTGGAGATAGGGGGTTCATTGGAACCCCTATCTCCCGATCCACGGCAGCTATCGGTTGGTTAATGTTTGGTATCTTTGGATCGACCAGAGCATGGCCTTTCCAACAATACCAAACATGACAATGTTAAAAATTAAAAAAAATTAAAATATAAAAAAAAAAATACAGGTTTTTTGTTTTGTTTTGTTAATGCAGCAATATTGTTGCCATTTCAATTATAATGTGAACAATGATGCTGCACTAAGGATTTTTGTATGGGGTGCGTTTGTTAAAAATAGTGTAATTGTCACCCAAAAAAATATAACAAGTCCCCTTTTCAATTTTTTTTAACAAACGCAACTCATAAAATGTAACCGCAAACACTCGCATGTTAAAATGTGAAAAAAACACTTTACACCTTGTAAAACAAACATTGAAAATTCTAATTTTATTGCATTTTTTGTTATAATATACAGACAGGACATGAAGCATACATATGATAATGATATATTATGAATCATCTGCCGAGTCTGCCGGAAAGAACGATATATAACATGTCTGGGTCATATTATAAAAGAAGGCTTCAAAAAAACGCGTTTAAACAAGAGGAGCGAAACTGTTAAAAATTAGCTCAGCAGCAGACCGCAGTGAGGAACACAGGCGTGAAGGGAAGCCGTGAAATGCCTCAGCAGCGAAAGGGTTAATTTATATTTTTGTCTGTTTAAAATCATTTTATTATTATTTTTTTCATTTCAGATCATTTTGATCAACTATTTTTCCGTTTTAAAACCTTTTTGTTCTGTTTTTATTTTTAAAGTCAGACCATTCGGGTCAGTTTACCGTTTTTTAAATCGTTCTGTTCTTTTTTTTTGTTCCTTGGCTTTCATACCATTTTTTAATGTGATTAAATAAATAAAGTTGTGAAATGTATATTCATAAGAAAAAAAGGATCTTATTTAATAAAAAAAAAAAACACGATAGAATCGCCAGAATTATCGTATCGACAGAATGAATTATCGGATCCGAAAAACAAACCAAAAAATTTATTATAAAAAATATATAAAGTATAAAAAAGTAAACCATAGTACTTTACATCAAATCGAATAGAGTTAGACACTTTGAAACGAGGAGAACAGACGTTACGAAAAAAAAGAAAATTTCCAAAATCACGAAAAGTCGATACAAAAAACGAGCAAAGTGACCCGAAAATACGAAAAATGGTCGATATTCCAAAAAAATGTACACGAAAAACGAGCCGAACCAAACCGAATCGAAACAGAAATCGGTCGAAACGAGCCGAATCGAAAATTTGAAACATCAGAACAAATCGAACCGAATCGAACCGAAAAAAAATCGGTGCACAAGCCGATTTAATATCTGACATCCCGATGTGAAACATCGGGACTTTTGCATTAGATTTCGACCATTTTTATTTTTTTAACTTCTGGATAGTCGAAAATCGAAATCTATCCAAAAAGTCCCAATGTTTCACATCATTCTGAACTTTGTTTGGATAGAGTAAGTCCGTGGGCGTGCGGCCGTTAAATGTATATACCAGTGGCGTCGCTACGTGGGGGCGGGGGGTGCGGCCCGCACCAGGTGACACCCGCCTTTAGGGTGACACCGTCACCCTAAGGGCGGGTGTCTCACCCTCCGCCGCGTTTTTCGCTCTCTGCGAGCGTCCGAAGCATGCAGCTTCGGCGCTCGCCTGGAGGAAACACGTCACCAGCCAATCGCAGCTGGTCACGTGGCTCCCCCTGGCGAGCGCCCAAGCTGCGCGCCGCCGGACGCTCTGAGGGAGCGAAAAAGGCGGCGGAGGTGAGCAGGGGCTATTATCATGAGGTGCTGGGGCATTCCATGTGCTGGGGCAAATCCATGAGGAGCTGGGGCATATCCATGAGGAGCTGGGGCATTCCATGTGCTGGGGCATATCCAGGAGGAGCTGGGGCATATCCACGAGGAGCTGGGACAAATCCATGTGTGAGCTGGGGCATATCCACGAGGAGCTGGGGCATGTCCACGAGGAGCTGGGGCATGTCCACGAGGAGCTGGGGCATGTCCATGAGGAGCTGGGGCAAATCCATGTGTGAGCTGGGGCATATCCACGAGGAGCTGGGGCATGTCCACGAGGAGCGGGCATGTCCACGAGGAGCTGGGGCATGTCCACGAGGAGCTGGGGCAATATCCATGAGGAGCTGGGGCATATCCATGAGGTGCTGGGGCAATATCCATGAGGAGCTGGGGCATATCCATGAGGATGTCGGATGTCGGCCAAGCTTCCGGGAACTCCCCCTGAGGACTGGCGTCATCGTGCATAGCACGATGACGCCAGTCCTGGAGTTAACCCCTAGCTGCCACCAATGGTGGAGATAGGGGGTTCCAAAATGAACCCCCTATCTCCCGATCCATGGCAGCTAGGGGTTAAAGTTTGGTATTGTTGGATCGGCCAGAGCATGGCCGCTCCAACGATACCAAACACGAATGTGAAAAACGTTTGTAAAAAAATTAAAAATAAAAAAATATTTAAAAAAATTTATAAAAAAAATAAACAATTTTTTTTTCTTTTTTTTGGTTTGTTAATGCAGCAATATTGTTCCCATTTCAATTATAATGTGAACAATGATGCTGTACTAACGATTTTTGTATGCGGTGCGTTTGTTAAAAATTTTGTAGTTTTCCCCAAAAAAAAATGTAACGAGACCCCATCTCTAATTTTTTTAACAAGCGCACCCCATACAAAATATAACCGCAATTGCTCGCATGTTAAAATGTGGGAAAAAAAACACTTTACACGTTGTAAATTATTGAAAAATCATATTTTATTGCATTTTTTGTTATAATATACAGACAGGTCATGACGTATACATATAATAATGACATATTATGAATCTGCCGAGTCTGACGGAAAGAACGATATATAATATGTCTGGGTCATATAATAAAATAAGCTTCAAAACACGTTTAAACATGATGAGCAAAACCGGTAAAAATGAGCTCAGCACAGAGGTGGGAAAAGCCTCAGCAGCGAAAGGGTTAATTAAAAAAACACGATAGAATCGCCAGAATTATCGTATCGACAGAATGAATTATCGGATCCAAAAACAAACCAAAAATTTATTATAAAAAAATATAAAGTAGTATTAAAAAAGTAAACCATAGTAGTTTTCATCAAAACGAATAGAGTTAGACAGCTTTGAAACGAGAACAGACGTTCCGAAAAAACGAAAAGTTCCGAAAAACGAAAAATGGGCGATATGCCGAAAACCATGTACAATTCCGAAAAACGAAAATTTCCGAAATAACGAAAAGTCGATACAGAAACCTAGTAAAGTGACCCGAAATTACGAAAAATGGTCGATATTCCGAAAAATAAATGTACCCGAAAAACGAATCAAACCGAACCGAATCGAAACAGAAAGTGGTCGAAACGAGCCGAATCGAAAAGTTTAAAAATTCGAAAAATCGAATCGAATCGAACCGAAAAAAAATCGGTGCACATCCCTAAAGCACAGTGTGCTCAGAATGTGTTCGTCTGACATTAGCCTTAACAAGCGCAACCCATAGAATATATAATTGCAAAAGTCTGTTATTATTATAAAATGTGAAGAAAAAAAAATACCCACTTGAGATAATTGGAAATTCACATTTTTTTAATTTTTTGTTATAGCATTCTGGCAGGGCATGACATATACATATAATAATGATATATTATGAATCTGCCGAGTCTGCTGTAAAAATGGATATATAATATGTCTGGGTTCTCCAATAAATCATGACTTCAAATCGCGTTTAAACATGATGAGCACAAAACGGTCAAAGTGAGCTCAGCACACAGGGGTGAAATGGCGCAGCAGTGAAGGGGTTAACAATAACACTATTCACACCTAGCACAAACACCCTGTAAACTAATAGGCACAGGGTGACTTGGACATAGGAGAGGGCTGGGAAACAAAATGACGTGTCAGACCCCCCAGTACCCATAAGCCCACATCTCCCACCCGTAATGCCAAGTCCAGGTACCCCCAGTTCAGGGTGACTCTCGTCACATCTCGCACTAAATCCAAAACAATAAACTGAATTTGGTGGGTGCCTGCAGTGTCCCTGGAACAAAAAAATGTTAACTGTATATAATTTCACACGTAGACATCAACCTATAGAGATTTCACTCAGTCACCTGATCCAGACAGAGAAACACCCCAAACTGCAAGCTTCAGAGATTAGATATGAAATGTAGAAATATAGAGGCCGCGGATTTACAAGGAAAGTATTGAGATACTGTATCTCGTCTCCAACAGAGAGATGCTTAAAACCCATAAACTAGATCTTGGCTCCATTTTACTATGTGCAATAACATACATCCTCTTTAATGGGTATATAAAGCTTGTTAAGGAGGCATCTCAGTACCATTAAGGACCAGAGGTTGACGCCGTCCACCCAAAATATCGAGCTCCAAGTGTAACCAATTAAATCAGCCGTCCTGCTTTTACACTTACAAGCGGCGACCACTTTTGACTTGACCTCCCAAACGACGACACGTTGGGTAAGACATAACCGCTTTATCATTCTGATACGGTCAAGAAGGTGTTTGTCATCGAGCTTTGGGCTGACCATCTGAAAGACCTTCCCAAGTAAGGATTTGCTTTCTCTTACAGCTGATCAAGCTGCAAAGTGTCCAGATCTTACAGACCATCCCGCACCGCGTCCTCGATCCAGGTAAGGCGTGAGCTTAACCATTCTGACACAGATGGAGGGGTTTAGATTTTCTCCATGGTCAGTCTAACAGTATCAGTGAGGAGAAGACCCTCTCAAAACCTCTAGACTAGCCTGATACAGAAGCTTTGAATCCAGCTTTCATGTTCTTACGGATACAATTAAAGTCTGCAACTTTTGGATTGGCCACCCATAAAATCAATCCGTGCGTATGGCATTCTTTAAGTTACACAATCAGGGTTATTCAAAGAGAGTCGAAAAGTCACCGCACTTTTGATGACTTTTCGTTCTCTTCAATTCGGTGCGATTTGGCGATTCCCATTTCGGCGACCCTGCGGTGTATTCAGCAAGCACCACAGGGCCGTCGTAGTGCAGGGAAAAGCCAACGCAAACCTGACGAACACTCACCACAAAACCCGGCGAACGCATACCGAAACCCGCAAAATCATCTGGATTAACCCCGCCAAAAACGCCGGAGATCACTGCGCAGAGTCGCGGCCAGAAAAAGCCGGCACCACAGATGAAGAGAGTGAAAAAACAAAACAGTACGCTTGAGGCTAGGGTCAGACGAACGCATTTTTGGCGTTGTCTGTGAAAAAGTGCGTTCGAACGAATGGACGTATTTTTTCACGGAATACGCGATAGCGGTCATACGATGCTCATTTGCGTTCGTGATTTTGTACGGATCATCAATAAAACACTTTTTGCGTCTGGACGTTATGTTGGCCGGACATTAGCAGCGTCTGACGTCTCCTAATCACGCAAACACGCCGCTATGCGGACGCAGCGCACTCTGTACGACCGTACTAGTGGTGTCACGTTCTCGACAAAATGCATTCGTTTGCCACTTGCGTTGCGCAGCCGGACTTTCGTGCGACCTTACTTCGTATATTGGCCGTCATTGCCCGTCATTTGCTGCTAGTGCGGCCGTAATTATGTGCGCCAGAACGCACGTTTAAAGTGCGCTACTCTGACCCTAGCCTGAATGTTTGAAAAGTGAAACGCTGCATGCAAAGAAATTATAGAACGAAAATGTCTGGAATTTACATATAAGATCCAATGAATGATAATAAAAAGGGCTGTTACGGAAAAAAGAAAAAATGATTTAATAAAAAGAAAGTTTGCAAAAAAATCCCCAAAAATGCCTAAAAGATCCTAAAAAAAAATAATCGAAGAATAAAGAGACTTTTTGCTGCAGAATATTATAATCAATGGTTTATTAGATATTGAATTAAAATGGTAATATTTTTAACATTGAAGCCTATGGGATTCGCCTGAATAAACCTGCCAAATTAAACCACCGAATGGCAGGGCAATTCGGCAAAAATTCACTGCTGCTTTTTGTTCTCTGAATAGACAACGCATTGCTTCTCTATGGGGATTTCACTGCCCTCGAACAGGCAACGAACAGTCACCGTATGTGCAGACAATTCACCAGCATTTGGCGAATTGCCTGCTCTTTGAATAGCCGAATGGTCAGGAAAGGTAACCGTCCCCTGAATTTCACTGTTCGGTTACCTTTCGCCAGCCATTCGGATCTCTTTGAATAACCCTGTAAGTGTTTAGATCTTTAGTACTTAACACATAAGAAGTGTCCGGATCATTTGGATGCTCTGTAGACTGACCACCCAGAAGATCTTTAATTCAGCTAAAAATCAAGGTCCAAGCTCATTTTATTTATTTTTTGTCCTCAGATCTTGCACACGATGTTCTCAGCGCTGTCTGCTCTCGTGATGCTCGGAATCCTGCTCAGTTTTTCTGCTCACGGCTACGCAAACTTTAGGAACGATCACATTGTGGTTAATCAAACGAACATAACCTGTCGCGATATCGAGGAGAGAAGGAATATCACAAATGACCATGGTAACTGCAAAGAATGGAACACCTTCATCCACACCACCAATGAGAGAGACATTACTAATCTTTGCAATGGAAGAAATAGAAACCGAGATGGTGTTTTAAGTCACAATACATTTCCCCTCACCGAATGCCATGTAACATTGGACGGAGCTTTTCCAAACTGCAGGTTTAACCAGACAAAGTTGAAGGAACAAATATGTGTAAAATGTGTCAATTCCTGGCCTGTTCACTATTATTCACGTCGGGAAAACATAACCTGTACGGTGTGAGCTGCAATCATTCTACAAAGTCCTGGAGTTCATTTTGCAGCACAACAACGACACAGAGCTTTTCTACTGAGCTATAGGCAAACCAGCTGAGCTAAGAACCAACCCTGCAGCGTGCATCCCCACCCCAAGCACAGCCCATCCAACTACTGTAACTTCACCCCAAGCAAAGCCCATCCAACTATTATAACTTCATCCTATCCAACTACTGTAACCTCTTCCCAAGCACAGCCCATCCAACTATTGTAACTTCATCCCATCCAACTACTGTAACCGCTCTCCAAAGCACAGCCCATCCAGCTATTGTAACCTCACCCCAAGCACAGCCCATCCAACTACTGTAACTTCACCCCAAGTACAGCTCATACAGCTACTGTAACATCACCCCAAGCACAGCCCATCCAACTATTGTAATCTCTTCCCAAGCACAGCCCATCCAACTATTGTAGCATCTTCCCAAGTACAGCCCATCCAACTAATGTAACCTCACCCCAAGCACAGCCCATCCAACTACTGTAACTTCACCCCAAGTACAGCTCATACAGCTACTGTAACATCACCCCAAGCACAGCCCATCCAACTATTGTAATCTCTTCCCAAGCACAGCCCATCCAACTATTGTAGCATCTTCCCAAGTACAGCCCATCCAACTAATGTAACCTCACCCCAAGCACAGCCCATCCAACTACTGTAACTTCACCCCAAGTACAGCTCATACAGCTACTGTAACATCACCCCAAGAACAGCCCATCCAACTATTGTAATCTCTTCCCAAGCACAGCCCATCCAACTATTGTAGCATCTTCCCAAGTACAGCCCATTCAACTAATGTAACCTCACCCCAAGCACAGCCCATGCAACTACTGTAACCTCTTGCCAAGCATAGCCCATCCAACTATTGTAACCTCACCCCAAGCAAAGGCTGTCCATCTATTGTCCCCCATCCCATGCAGATGCTATATCCAGCTATGAAGCAATAAATATCATTAATCATAATTACATGCGTTGTGTTTTATTATTTCACAATTGTGGTTGGATTGAGATGTTTGAAGTGAGGTATATAAAAAAAATCTTGTTTTCCATTATAATAAGTCATGGGTCAGAGTTAAGAAGTGGGCGAATTCATTCTCTCCAAGCATTTAGACCTCCTGTATCCTATTGCATCTGTATAGAGTAAGGCCCAGCAACTTTGGCCCTCCGGATGTTTGGAATTACCTTCTCCATGAGACTCTGCCAATTGAATGCATGGCTGAGGATCATGGGAGATCTAATTCCAAAATGTCGAGACAGCCAAGGTTGCTGACGCCTGATAGAGAGGAATTTAATTTATGTAGCGTGTATACGGTGTTATACAGAGATAGGGGAGTGGAGGTGGGGTTTGGATTGAAATCCCTACAACCAGGTTCCCTAATGCCAAAATCCCGACGGCCAACTTCCCTACACAGACAACACCCTGATGGACAACTTCCAGACATGCAAAATCCCAGCGGCTAACACTAACCCTACTCCCCCATACCCCCTAAACGTAGACCTTACCCTATCCCCCTAAACCTAGCCCTAACCCCCATAAACTGAGCCCTAACCCCACCCCAAACCTAGCCCTAACCCGCCTAAACCTAGTCCTAATCCTAACCCGCCTAAACCTAGCCCTAACCTGTCTAAACCTAGCCCTAACCCTAACCCCCCTAAATCTAGCCATAACCCCCTAAACCTAACCCCCCTAAACCTAGCCCTAACCCCCTTAAACCTAGGGTTAGGCTATTAGTATTAGGGTTAGCCGCTGGGATTATGGATGTCTGGAAGTTGGTCGTGTAGGGATGTCCGGCACTTGTTCTGTCTGGAAGTTGGCCATCGGATGTTGGCATTAAGGAACCTGGCTGTAGGGATTTTGTCCGGCACCCGTGGAGGGGCACCTCCCTACTTTGCCATGGTTTATATAGGATGAAAACGGGGGCACAAAGTTTTACAGTATCAGGATCGAATCAAGGGATGAAGATCTAACAGGTATGAGAGGGATGGACCAGACACACAATTTGATGGGAGGGACGGGACAGAGACACAAAATGGTAGGAAGGATGGGACAGAGACGATGCGGGGATAAGAGGAATGAGGCAGACACACAATTTTATTAGGGGGATGAGACCAAGACCCAATGGGGATAAGAAAGATAATGCAGAGACACAATTTGGTGGGAGAAATGGGGCAGAGGCACAATATGGATGTGAGTAATACAACAGAGGCTCTATAGGATGATGGGCATGTGGTAGGCACACAACAAGGTGAAGGGGAAGAGGCAGATACATGATCGGGCAGAGGTACAATATGGATGAGACGGATGCTGTAGGTACACAAAGGGGTGGAAGGGAAAGCACAGATACAGAATGGAGATGAGAGCAATGTTGTGGAGGCACAATGGGATGAGAGGAATAGAGCAGAGGTACAATGGGGTGAGAGGGATAGAGCAAAGGCACAGTGGGGTGAGAGGGATAGAGCAAAAGAACAATGGGGTGAGAGGAATAGAGCAGATGCACAATGGGGTGAGAGGGATAGAGCAAAGGCACAGTGGGGTGAGAGGGATAGAGCAGTCACAATGGGGTGAGAGGGATAAGGCAGAGCACAATGGGGTGAGAGGGATAGAGCAGAGGCACAATGGGGTGAGAGGGATAGAGCAGAGGCACAATGGGGTGAGAGGGATAGAGCAAAGGAACAATGAGCTGAGAGGGATAGAGCAGAGGCACAATGGGGTGAGAGAGATAGAGCAAAGGAACAATGAGCTGAGAGGGATAGAGCAGAGGCACAATGAGGTAGGGATAGAGCAAAGGCACAATGAGGTGAGAGGGATAGAGCAGAGGCACAATGAGGTGAGAGGGATAGAGCAGAGGCACAATGAGGTGAGAGGGATAGAGCAGAGGCACAATGAGGTGAGAGGGATAGAGCAGAGGCACAATGAGGTGAGAGGGATAGAGCAAAGTCAGAGTGGAGATGAATGGGATGTGGTCGGTGTTATGTTCGTGCTCTTGCATGATGTGTATAAAGATGCTCAGATGCCGTAAATCTCAAGTTCAACATGCAGACTTTACTAAGCTTGTGCAAACATATAGCAGGAAAAACTGTCACTTCCTCCACTGACAGGATGTGGGCGGGCACTTCCTTCACAGACAGGAACTGGCTAACCTCAGGGTTGTTTGATTGACAGGTGCTAGTGACACCTACTGAAGAAGCGAGGGAACTCGCGAAACGCGTTTGGGTGTTATGCCTGTAATTTTATTTTAATGTATTTTAATAAATTTGCCTTTGAATCCACACTTGGCGTCCAGTATTCACTGGAGTGATAAGGCTGCGAACTCTGTTGAAAATCCGGCGTTCCTATCCAATTTCGCCGGCTGTCTGGAGCATCTGGTGTCTGATTGAGACACATAGAAATGCGAGTGTAATCTTTCTTCTGCTGAGATATATATATTTCTTGCTGTTTACAAATTACTACGCCATGGTAGCGTTTTGTTTACTTTAAGGTATCTGACAATATATGCAGAAAGAAAGAAGACACTGGCTGAAGGAAGCGCTGACTCGATCGTCTTTTTTCTTCTTATTATTCATTATCTTCTGGTGGGTTTGGATATACCACCTATCGAAAGAGACAGCAGCTGATTCGACCTATTAAGTTTTTTATTCTTGGATAAAGTTTCCTGTATTTGGAGGAATCATTTGCCCATATATAGAGAAACTTTTTGCTGGACACTGTGATACTGATATCTCCTCTAGGTGGCGCCACGAAGGGGTGTCTGGAGAGTCAGGACAGGTGGAAGAGAACGGTTCCGTCACAGGGAGGTTATATGGAGTAATAGGAGGGGTTATAGGGGGTTATATGGAGTAATAGGAGGGGTTATAGGGGGTTATATGGAGTAATAGGAGGTTATATGGAGTAATAGGAGGGGTTATACGGAGGTTATATGGAGTAATAGGACGGGTTATAGCAAGTGCCTTCACACCGTAACCCTTTTGTGGAAGAGTGCAGGGTTGGACCCTGCGGTCCAAAATATTAAAATTATGTAAGTCTGGTTATATAGGCGTCAGTGCCAGGGCCGCCATCAGGGCATTACGCCCCATGCTGCCGTAAGGGGCCCGGGCCTGGTGGGGGGCAGGGGTCCCGGGCCCCCGTCGGCAGTGGCGTCGCCCTTTTACAGCTCTGGTATCGCACTCGATGAGTCTCCTCCGGCTCCTGGCAGCTTCACTGGCTGGCTGGGCGGGGCCAAGCAGCGTGTGGTGGCCTCCCAAGCATGTTGCTTTGGCTCCGCCCCTTCCAGTCAGTGAAGCTGCGCACCTGAGATGGAGGGCCCGGGCTGAAGAGCAGAAGACAAGAAGATTGAAGAAAAGGAGAAGAAAAGAAGAGCTGAAGTAAGGAAGACAGTGGAGTGGTGAGCCAGGGCCCAGACCCCAAACCCAGGGCCCAGACCCCAAGGCCCAGTCCCCAAGGCCCAGACCCCAAGGCCCAGACCACCAGTCCCAGACCCCAAGGCCCAGACCCCAAGGCCCAAACCCAGGGCCCAGTCCCCAAGGCCCAGACCCAATCCCCAAGGCCCAGACCCAGGACCCAGACCCGAAGGCCCAGGCCCCAAGGCCCAGACCCAGACCCCAAGACCCAGACCCCAAAGCCCAGACCCAGGGCCCAGACCCCAAGGCCCAGACCCACCAGACCCAGACCCCAAGGCACAGACCCAGAGCCCAAGGCCCAGACCCAGGGCCCAGACCCCAGAGTCCAGACCCTGGGCCTAGACCCCAAGGCCCAGCCCCCAAGGCCCAGCCCCCAAGGCCAAGACCCAGGGACCAGAGCCCAGACCCCAGGCCAGACTCAGGGCCCAGACCCCAAGGTCCAGACCCCAGGGACCAGACCCCAAGGTCCAGTCGCAGGGACCAGACCCCAAGGTCCAGTCCCAGGGACCAGAGCCCAGACCAGACCCCAAGGCCCAGGGACCAGGCCCAGCCCAGACCCCAAGGCCCAGCCCAGATCCCAAGGCCCAGAGCACAGACCCCAAGGCCCAGACCCCAAGGCCCAAACCAGACCCAGGAACCAGGCCCAGACCCAAAGGCCATCATATACAGCCCGTTACTGTGGATTCTGTGATACGTTCATACACACCGCACATTACTGTGAGTTTTATTGCTGTGCATTCTGTGATACGCTCATACACACTGCACATTACTGGGAGTTTTATTGCTGTGGTGCTATGTTATGTCTTTTTTTTTTTGAAGCGGGAGAAAAGCCGTTAGGGGTTGAGGGAGTGCCGGCGGGGCCCCATCGTGAGATTTAGTAAGGGGCCCCATCATTTCTGATGGCTGCCCTGGTCAGTGCACCCAAATATTGTGCCTTTTGGTGGCAGCAAGTGTCTTCACACCATAACCCCTTTGCGGTATTGTGGAAGAGTGCAGTGGTGGAGGTTTTGTGAATGCAGAAGAGATCCCCGATCTATTCCGTTACGTCAGCATCAGGGGATTGATAGCTGCTGATCCAGGACTGATTCATTTTTATAAATGTCAGCCGGTCTACAGAGTCGGTGGACAAACGCACTCTTTTGTCTGTGACGGAGAGAAGGCTGCTGCCATTATCAGACGACCATTCCCAGCTGAAGCTGGCGTGGTGTTAACCATCTCTGCACCTGCCTCTGCAGAGCTGACAGAATTTCTGGCCCGGTGTGGCTCCTGTCCCCTAAACAAACCAGCTCAAGCACAGTATGGCATCTTTTTGCTTGAGCCATTGCGTAGCCCCTGTCACGTGTCGGTTTAACTGCCACTTCGCCAGAGACACAGAAGGAGGAGGAGGAGGAAGAGGGAGAGGTGGTGGTGGAGTAGACAGACCTCATACAAGCAGCTTTCTTGAGGTGTGGTGGATGAACAAGCTCCAGCACAGAGCCCCGTCTTGGATCCCTCCCAGCTGCAATCAGAGTTACCCAGTGTGCCGTGAAGGAAATGTAACGGCCCTGTCCATGCTTGCTGGACCACGTGTCTAAAGTCACGTGCACCTAGCTGCTGACTGCCTTTCCCAATGACTCCATAACATTGTGTTCCACGTGCTGGTATAGTGCTGGAATGGCCTTCCGTGAAAAGAAATGGCGTTTTGGAATGTGCCACTGTGGTACAGCACATTCAGCAAACTCACTGAAGGAAGCAGAGTCCACCAGCTGGAAAGGCAGCAGCTGCAATGCGAGTAATTTTGCTAAGCTGGCATTTAGACGCTGTGCTTGGGGATGGTAATTTTTCTTACGCTGCAGCAGCTGGGGCAATGTAAACTGACTGCGTAAATCTTCAGCTGATGGGATGCTGTCACATTGTGAGGAAGAACCTGGTACATCCATTACTGTAGCATCATCCCTGTCTGTGGAGGTTGGAGTCAATGACATGGCAGGACATATAGTGGGGGTAGAGACAGGTGAGGAGGACCTACGCAAAGTGTTGCGCCAACAGGATGCGTGGCAGGTGGTCATATGTCACCTCAAGCACATGGTACCCAAACGTCCGGTGTCTTTCTCACGCTTGATCCTCATCTGACATAGAATACAAATAGCAATGGTGCGGTCTGCTGCACATTTCTTAAAGAACTCCCAGACAGCAGAGTTCCTGGATGTGTGCTTTGAGACAACAGCGCTCTGCACCTGAGCAGCTCTGACATCTGATGCCTTGGACTGGCTACGGTTCGTCATAGAGGACGTTGTGCCTCGTGTTTGTTGTGCCTCCTCCTCCTTACTTGACTTCTCTGTTCGATCAGGCACCCAGGTGTAGTCAGTGACCTCATCATCACTGTCATCATCACACCCTATCTCCTCGTCACTAGAGCCAACTTGGCAGTATGCTGCAGCTGCTGGGGCAACATGAGTGCCAGTTATTTGTGTGTCACTGGCACCCCCTTCCTCTAGGTTGATTATACTCCCTTCCTCAACCTCAGAGATTGAATCAGAGCACTGTAGTTGCTGCGCATCCTCAAGCAGCATGTCACTGTCATTGTAGTCAAACAATTCATCTGACTCCGTGTGTGATAGTGAGGCTATGGCAGGAGTAGTTGTGGACATGGAGGCTGCATTAGATGCTTTGGCAGCTGAGGTGGACTGTAAACCACTACAAGCCTGGCTGGCAGAGGACTGGGAGGATGAGGATGGCCTGGTTAGCCAATCCACCAAATCCTCTGTATGTTGCTGCTGCTGCTGCAGCAGCAGCTGCTGCTGCTTAAGAAGAAATATAACTCAGTGAGACACCCTGATAGCTAGCAGTGAGAAGACACAGATTACAATTCCCAGAAACCTCCTATAAATCAGTGAGACCCCCTGATAGGACCCCCTGATAGCTGGCAACAGTGACAAGACACAGATTACAATTCGTAGAAATCTGCTAGAAGTATGTGGGACCCCCTGATAGCTGGCAGTGAGAAGACACAGATTACAATTCCCAGGAACCTCCTATAGATCAGTGAGACCCCCTGATGGGTGGCAGTGAGAACACACAGATTACAACAATTCCCAGATATTTTGTAGAAATGACTGACCCCCAAATAGTTGGTGGCAGTGCGAATACAAAGATTACAACAATTCCCAGATATTTTGTAGAAATGCGAATACCCCCAGTAGCTGGTGGCAGACTGGCAGTGAGAACACACACTAACACAACAATCTTCTCTCAAAAAACACGTGCTGAAGCGCTGTGTGAAGCTTTATATAGTGTGCTGTGGGACTTAGCTCTGTGAGCCTGTGATTGGGCAAAATTTGCCCAATAAGGACTCTGAGCCGTGATTGGCATAGTCTTGCACCTGTCTTGCAACTAAACTGTGGTCAGGTGCAGGCTGTAGCCAATTACAAGCTTCAGGCCAGTGGAAAAAGTGCATTGTGGTCCATTGTGGTGCATTGTGGGCGAACATGCGGCGAACACGCGGAAATGTTCGAAGTTCGCGAACATACGAACTGGCGATGTTCGAATCGTACTCTGAACACATCGAACCGAACAGCTCACAAACCTGTGGAAAGATGATACGGGATCATGTCTGAGGTCTGTATGTAACAAAGCAGCAATTTCACCCAAAAACAAGGTCCGTTGCTTAGACCGGGGCTCAGCAACCTTGGCCGCCAGGTGATTGGAAATACATACCTATGGGGCTCGGCAAAACGAAGGGGTGGTTGAGCATCGCCGGAGATCCAAAGATCACAAAAACGCATCACAATGTATACATATCCATGATTACATTTCTCATTTTTGAATGTTTTAAAAACAATTACTTTATTGGGCAAATGGAAAAACAAATTATGAATATATGGGGGGAAAAAAATTCACTCCCTAGTCTACCGTACTTTTTCAGGCACCCCGACCTCCTACCCTGCACTTTATATAGGAAGGCAGGCGGGCTATAGTCTCTGAACTTTGGTTTTCCACCCAAAAATGAAGGGCGGGTTGGTAGTTCCACACCTGCCCTCTTGTTACGGAGAACTGAAGTTCTTACTCCTGCATAAATTTCATTATCGCCCACTGTAGATGTAGCGGCACTTGATGGTCTTATCATGGGTTAATGAGGACCTTGTGTGATTGTCAGATACTTCTCTCTTACAGGGTTATTAATGTCCAAATTTGCCACCAAAATACACCGAACGATGAATTTCACCGTATTTAATTTAGGGGCAATTTGTCTCTTCACAAAGCTGTCAATTCACCAAATACAGGGCAACTGACGGCTAAATACGTGCAATGTGTCGCAGTTCGGCGGCACTGAAATTGTCTCATAGAGAACTATTGTGTCTTCTACTCACAGAACACGGAAATTTCAGCAAAATTACCTGATTTTCGATGTTCCAATTCGACCGGTTTATACAGGCGAATCCCATAGGATTAATGTAATAAATGGAATATATTTTATATTATTATTTTAGGACAATTTATTATTTTTATACAAAATCCATTTTATTAACCTCTTTGTAATTTTTAGAAGACATTTTTGTTATTTTTTTTTTTATTATTTAGCAGAAATTTATTCTATTTTAAAGGACCTTTTTATTATTTAGATTTAATTTTTACTATCAGGGTTATTCAAAGAGAATCGAAAAGTTACTGCAAGTTCGGTGACTTTTCCTTCTCTTCAATTCGGTGCATTTCTGCAATCCCATTTCGGCGACCCTGCGGTGTATTCAGCAAGCACCACAGGGCCGTCGTAGCGCAGGGAAAAGTCTCCCCAAACCTGACGAACACAGACTGCAAAACCCA
This sequence comes from Leptobrachium leishanense, assembly GCA_009667805.1. Lineage (NCBI taxonomy): Eukaryota > Metazoa > Chordata > Amphibia > Anura > Megophryidae > Leptobrachium > Leptobrachium leishanense. The sequence continues at coordinate 40,599 of RXON01000058.1, forward strand.
GGCAAATGCACACCGAAACCGGCAAAAACAGCCGGAAAAACCCAAGCAGGAGCCGATCACAGCGCAGAGCAGCCGCCGGAAAACCCGACACCGCAGACGAATGGAGTGAAAAAAGAAAAGTACGCTTAAATGTTTGAAAAGTGAAACGCTGTTTGCAAAGAAACTGAGCGAAAATGTTTGAAATTTACATATAAAATCCAATGAATGATAATAAAAAGGTCTGTTACAAAAAAAAGAAAAAAACGATTTAAAATAATCCCAAAAAATGCATAAAATATCCCAATAAATCTATGAATAAAAGAGACTTTTTACTGCAGAATATTGTAATGAACGGTTTATTAGATATTGAATTAAAACGGGAATATATTTAACATTGAAGCCTATGGGATTCACCTGAATAAATCTGCTGCATGAAACCACCGAATGGCAGGGCATTAGGGGAACCTTTCACTGCTGGTTTGTGTTCTCTGAATAGATGAAGCATTGCTTCTCTACGGGGATTTCACTGCCCTCAAACAGGCACCGAACAGGCACCGTATGTGCAGGCAATTCACCAACATTTGGCGAACTGCCTGCTCTCTGGATAGCCGAATGGCCAGGAAAGGTAACCGTACGCTGCTTTTCAGCATTCGGTTACCTTTCGGCAGCAATTCGGATCTCTTTGAATGACACTGTATATTTTTATTGATTTAACGTCCATTTAGGAAAATAGGAGATTTAAGATTTTTTTCATGTCGGTGGAATTCGGCGAGGCTATGTCCGGTAACTGCTTCGGCCACTCCAATTTCAGGAAAATACAGTGACCAATTGATGCGTAGCGAATTCACAGAATTTAACAAAATGGAATCACCGTAGTGAGCAAAAATGTGCCGAAATGAAGAGCACCGAAATTTAGTTCAATTTCGGTGATGTTTCATTTTTAATTTCTCATGAATTGGTTAATCCTTTTGAAATATTGTTCAGATGAAAGGTTGTAAACTCTAGATGGCGTCCTTTATACGGCACAAGTCACACGGGGTCAGCATTATCAGCATACAGGCAGAAATATCACTGGGACAAGAGGTTCTAAACTGTAGATGGCGTTCCTTATCTGGCACAATGTTACACGGGGTCTGCAGTGTCAGCATACAGGCAGAAATTGCCTTTGTGTCAGTAAATGTGCTGCAGACAAATAATAAGAAGATGAGATCTCCTGCTTACAAGGTATCTGCATTACCAGCATACAGGCAGATGCAGTAATTGTGCTTCAGACAGATAATAAATTGGTGAGATCTCCTGCTTACACGGGGTCTGTATTAACAGCATACAAGCAGGTGCTGCAGATGATAAAATGGTGAGATCAGCTTACACGGAGTCAGCATTATCAGCATACAGGCAGAAATATCACTGGGACAAGAGGTTCTAAACTCTAGATGGCGTTCCTTATCTGGCACAATGTTACACGGGGTCTGCAGTGTCAGCATACAGGCAGAAATTGCCTTTGTGTCAGTAAATGTGCTGCAGACAAATAATAAGAAGGTGAGATCTCCTGCTTACAAGGTATCTGCATTACCAGCATACAGGCAGATGCAGTAAATGTGCTTCAGACAGATAATAAAATGGTGAGATCTCCTGCTTACATGGGGTCTGTATTAACAGCATACAAGCAGGTGCTGCAGATGATAAAATGGTGAGATCAGCTTACACGGGGTCTGCATTATCAGCATACAGGCAGATGCAGTAAATGTGCTGCAGACAGATAATAAAATGGTGAGATCTGCTTATACAGGGTCTGCATTATCAGCATACAGGCAGGTGCAGTAAATGTGCTGCAGACAGATAATAAAATGGTGAGATCTGCTTATACAGGGTGTGGTCACCAGGAGCCGCCGGCTTTAAAACATGGCTCGAGGAGTTGGGTAAGCGATATAGCTACCGTTACACAGGCGCAGAGACTTTTTTTAAAGATCACAGACCCCCAGACTGGGTCACATCTGTCAATGCCGCTCCCTTGCCAGACCCTCTCCCACCAGCAGTCTATCTTGTCTTTCTCCAGCCCTTTGGACCCCCTATTTCCCGATTGGTGGCAGCTAGAGGGTCATGTTTAGTAAGAGCATGTCCTTTCCAATGATACGATACCAAACATGACAAGGTTATGTGTAAAATGAAAAAAATAATAAATTAAAAAACATAAAAATGTCTGATTTTTATCTTTTCTTATTTTATGAATGCAGCACGTTTCAATTATAATGTGAACAATGATGCTGCATTAACAATTTTTTTCAGTTTTCGCTAAAGAAAAGTACAGTAACGGGTTCCCATTTCTAATTTTTTTTAACAAGCGCAACCCATAGAATATAGAATTGCAAAGGCTGGTATTATTAAATGTGAAAACAAATCTTTTACCCGCTGTAGATAATTGGAAATTCAATTTTTTTTAAAAATTTTTGTTATAGCATTCTGGCAGGACATGACGTATACATATGATAATGATATATTCTGAATCTGCCGTGTCTGCCGAAAGAAAAGGATATATAATTTGTCTGGGTTGTATAATAAATCATGACTTCAAATTGCGTTTAAACATAATGAGCACAAAACAGTCAAAGTGAGCTCAGCACACAGGGGTGAAGTGGCGCAGCAGTGAAGGGGTTAACAATAACACTATTCACACCTAGCACAAACACCCTGTACCCTTATAGGCACTGGGTGACTTCGACATAGGAGAGGGCTGGGAAACAAAATGATTTGTCAGACCCCCAGTACCCATAAGCCCACATCTCCCACCCGTAATGCCAAGTCCAGGTACCCCCAGTTCAGGGTGACTCTCGTCACATCTTGCACTAAATCCAATCCAATAAACTGAATTTGGTGGGTGCCTGCAGTGTCCCTGGAACAAAAAAATGTTAACTGTATATAATTTCACACGTAGACATCAACCTATAGAGATTTCACTCAGTCACCTGATCCAAACAGAGAAAAACCCCAAACTGCAAGCTTCAGAGATTAGATATGAAATGTAGAAATATAGAGGCCGCGGATTTATGCGGAAAGTATTGAGATACTGTATCTCGTCTCCAACAGAGAGATGCTTAAAACCCATAAACTAGATCTTGGCTCCGTTTTACTATGTGCAATAACATACATCCTCTTTA
>RXON01000059.1:0-38195 GCA_009667805.1 Leptobrachium leishanense
TTTAGTCTTAAAAAGCCGGTTCTTATAAATGGGCTGTGAAATTCCCCCCCTCCATTTTTGTTAGTGTCAATACTGTATAGACCGTTCTTCCGTCTATAGGATATGAGCTGTGGCCGATTTCCTGTTATGTTCATTGCAGGAAAATGTGCGCAGAAGCGGGAAGATGGGAAAAGGGTCTCGTGAACCATATATGGTAGTAAGTTAACTGAGTGGCTAAACTTTGATGTTGCAATGTATCTGTACACTGATTGGCTATAAATTCTGTGTATTTTAATAAATAGATCTGGCTTAACGAGGAAAGCTAGACTTCTGAGAAAGACCAATACAGTTTTGTGATTGATTCTTTTTGGGGGTCTCCGCCTTGGCGTAGCGCAGCTCTTATTTTGGTTTTGATATATAAGAAGAAACTTGGAAAAGGTTTATGGTAATTATAATGAATAATAGAATTTTTCAGATGTGATAGAACAATGTATTATACAAATGTTGTGTGAGCTGAAGGCTAAAGAATGTAAAGAATGTTTATTGTAAATAACTGACATAATGTAATTAGTATATTGGTAGGACGAGGTGCGTCATTTATGCAAATTATGACTGTTGGACTTCAGCATAAATGGTGGCGTTTTGTTCATTAAACGTCAGAGAACTCTCAGACCTCAGAGAGAGAGAATCCTGTTTTAAAGCATACAGCCGCGCCTGGTGTTTTTATTTCAGCGACGCTACACTATACACTATCACCCTCAGAAGGTACCGAGTGGCCTTCTGGAGATTCCTAACGGCTCCAGGGCAGAGGAACAGAAGCAGGCGGGTCAAGCTGCTCGAGGCGCTGAGGACAGCGCTCCCAGTAGCCGGGCTGACCGCAACGAAGGGGTGTCTGGAGAGTCAGGACAGACGGAAGAGAACGGTTCCATCACATTGGTGGCAAGCGGTGTGGATAGAGGCTCTCCAACACCAATACACCCCGAGATGGCCAATTATACAGCCTGCAAGCAGGACACCCTGAAGGACCTGTTGGAGAGCCATGGAAGGAACGAATACTGAAGTAAGGGTCAAAGGCACAAGTGTGGTGCAACCCGGAGCGAGTGGAGATGTGTCCCCGCTGAGAGAGACCGCAGAGGTTTTTGCCTGCGGTGCAAGAAAACAGTCTACAGAGGACTATGGATCAGGACAGCTCATTTATTCTTTATGAGCAGAGAATCGCAGAGGACATTCAGCTGTGGAGACCCCAAGTGTTGGGGCCTCAGCCCACTGCGAGCCATGGAGACCAGTTGGTGCACTGGCTGCGTGCTGCACTCGATCTAGAGTGCAAATACGAGGACTTGCTGCAATGTGTGAGTGAGGAGGATTGGGAAGCTGACGAGAAGCCTCCCCCAGGCTATGTGTTGCGCGGTCCTGGTCCAGCATGGATCTACTTTAAGGGGGGAGACAATTATGGCAGTCCACAAGCTGCCAGACATGCAGAATTGTGCGCCATCCAGGGGCGCTACCTGGACGTTTATGAGGACTCTGCCTTTTGGCCCGTGCTAAAGGGACTCGCTGCTGAGGAATGGGCACTCGAAATGGACTTAAAAAGTTTGCAGACTGCAGCCCAGCTACAGTCCTCGAGACCCCTGGAGGAAGCCTCCCCCCACCAGCCAGCGGGAAGCAGAAGAAAAAGAGGGGTGGCCGAGCCAAAACAGACCAGAGCGAAACACCGTCACAGCCCGGGGATTACAGCATTAAGCCATCTTCCAGCGGGCAGTATCAGGCCACCGGAGAGACTGGCACCCAGGCTGTTCCCCTCCTGTAAGATGGGGCCACACAGACCATGGACAGTCTGGTCAGCTCATTGCAGGCTGACTTGCGTGATGCTCGGGCAGAGCTATTGGCCCTGGCAGAGACATTACAGGACCATCAGGATAAACTGCGAACTGTCATGGAGGAGAGAGATTTCCACTGCATGGAAGTACGAGAACAGTCGGTCAGTATACGAAAATTGTCATCCCAGCTGCAGGTCTGTGAGGACTGTACCATCAACCTACACACGGAGCTCAGTGGTGCTCAGGCGCAGATAGCGGAGCTGGAGCGCAGCTCCCGTGTAGTGATTGAGCAGCTGGAGGACAAACGGCGAACCAGAGCGGCTCTACAGACAGGAATTACCACATTTAAAACTCGTCTGGAGCGCTGTGAGCAGGAGTTGGAGCAGACACAGCTCTCCCGGGATACTTTTCAGGCACGGGCCTATGAGCAGCAAGAGGAAATACAGCTGCTCCAGAACCAACTCCAGCTGTGCCAACACCAGCTACTAGAAGCAGACACAGCTCAGAAGGAGAGCCTCGCTCAAACTAAGGCAAGCGAGAAGGAGGTGAGCCATCTGACACACCAACTGGGTGTATTGGAGCAAGAGCACCAGGGCACTGTTAGCCACCTGCAGACTGAGCTCGAAGGGACACGAGCACAGTGCCAACAGCTCCAAGATGAGATGTCCCTGGCACAAGCTGCCAGCACCCATGTGCCCACCATGGAGGAGAGCAGCACAACAGGGGGTCGAGTCATTGCCCCTGATATATTTTGCACCGAAGAGCGTTTGTACCCGGTGTTGCTGGAGGCTGTTTTGGCATCCACGTGCGACTGTTCCTCGAGGAAAATGGGGACCCCTCATAATGCCACCCCTACCAACCAAGGTGCAGAAAGAGAGGAGATCACTTCCCCCCTTCCCAGGAGACCGGTGAGTGACCATTCTGAGAGGCAATCAAGTTCCTGGCCCCAGGAAGAATTGCGCCCTTTTAGGATTTTGGGGATTGCCGTGGGCTGGGCCCTTTTTAAATGTTCAGGAGGGTGGCATCAGCAGAAGGAGAGACTGGGAACTGTGACTGCTGACTGTGTCTTGGTCCTGGGTCTGCAGAGGTGCCCTGGAGACAGAAAGATGTTGGGGGGAATTCCAGTGTGCCCGCTAGCAAACGTTTTGTGTCTGTGGACTGTGGTGGCCTGTTGCCTGGCAGACACTACTGCGGTGAGTCCTTGGGAGCACTGGACAAGAGGGTTGGCTTGCCTCTTACCAAGGGACTATGGACCCACAGCCTTCTAGCGACCGTCAGACCCCGCTGACTTTGCTTATGTGCCCGCAACCTGGAACTTTGAAGATGGCACAGAAGAGGGGCAAGGTGAGAGGTCTCGCCAGTGGCAAGCGATCCGTTTGGGATCTAAGCTTGCCCTGCCGTTCTGGAAGGGGGGACATATGTCATGGAGCTGATGTAACGCTCCATGCTTCAAACACGAAAGAGACTTTATGTTTAATTTATATCGTGTGTTTTTAAATATTTTACATCGTTTGGTTTTAGGTTAAATTAGTTTAGTGTAAAATGGCGTAACTTTAGTTTTAAAAATACTTATATTCCTGTAGGTAAATGTGTTTTTGTGTATACAGTAAACAAGCTTTACTGCTGTGTAATTTATGCAACAGGGCTTTTCCCCTTATCTGACTGCATCTTTAATCCAAGAAGTCTGTGATAGTGTTTGTCTTTAATCTGATGTGTTAGAACAATGGATTATACAAATGTTATGTGAGTTGAAGGCTAAAGAATGTAAAGAATGTTTATTGTAAATAACTGACATAATGTAATTAGTATATTGGTAAAACGAGGTGCGTCATTTATGCAAATTATAACTGTTGGACTTCAGCATAAATGGTGGCGTTTTGTTCATTAAAAGTCAGAGAACTCTCAGACCTCAGAGAGAGAGAATCCTGTTTTAAAGCATACAGCCGCGCCTGGTGTTTTTATTTCAGCGACGCTACACTATACACTATCACCCTCAGAAGGTACCGAGTGGCCTTCTGGAGATTCCTAACGGCTCCAGGGCAGAGGAACAGAAGCAGGCGGGTCAAGCTGCTCGAGGCGCTGGGGACAGCGCTCCCAGTAGCCGGGCTGACCGCAACGAAGGGGTGTCTGGAGAGTCAGGACAGATGGAAGGGAACGGTTCCATCACAAGGTGACCTCCTCCACCACTGCACCCAAAAACAATATCTACAAACAGGTGACCTCCTCCACCACTGCACCCAAAACCAATATTCTACAAACAGGCTACCTCCTCCACCACTGCACCCAAAAACAATATCTACAAACAGGTGATCTCCTCCACCACTGCACCCAAAACCAATATTCTACAAACAGGTGACCTCCTCCACCACTGCACCCAAAACCAATATTCTACAAACAGGCGACCTCCTCCACCACTGCACCCAAAACCAATATTCTACAAACAGGCGACCTCCTCCACCACTGCACCCAAAAGCAATATTCTACAAACAGGCAACCTCCTCCACCACTGCACCCAAAACCAATATTCAACAAACAGGCGACCTCCCCCACCACTACGCCAAAATCAATATTCTACAAACAGGGGACCTCCTCCACCACTGCACCCAAAACCAATATTCTACAAACAGGTGACCTCCTCCACCACTGCACCCAAAAATAATATTTACAAACAGGCGACCTCCTCCACCACTGCACCAAAACCAATATTCTACAAACAGGCGACCTCCTCCACCACTGCACCCAAAAACAATATTCTACAAACAGGCGACCTCTTCCACCACTGTGCCAAAACCAATATTCTACAAACAGGCTACCTCCTCCACCACTGCACCCAAAAACAATATCTACAAACAGGTGACCTCCTCCACCACTGCACCCAAAACCAATATTCTACAAACAGGTGACCTCCTCCACCACTGCACCCAAAACCAATATTCTACAAACAGGCGACCTCCTCCACCACTGCACCCAAAACCAATATTCTACAAACAGGCGACCTCCTCCACCACTGCACCCAAAAACAATATCTACAAACAGGCGACCTCCTCCACCACTGCACCCAAAACCAATATTCTACAAACAAGGGACCTCCTCCACCACTGCACCCAAAACCAATATTCTACAAACAGATGACCTCCTCCACCACTGCACCCAAAACCAATATTCTACAAACAAGCGACCTCCTCCACCACTGCACCCAAAACCAATATTCTACAAACAAGGGACCTCCTCCACCACTGCACCAAAAAACAATATCTACAAACAGGTGACCTCCTCCACCACTGCACCCAAAACCAATATTCTACAAACAGGTGAACTCCTCCACCACTGCACCCAAAACCAATATTCTACAAACAGACGACCTCCTCCACCACTGCACCCAAAACCAAAATCTACAAACAGGCGACCTCCCCCACCACTGCACCCAAAACCAATATTCTACAAACAAGGGACCTCCTCCACCACTGTACCCAAAACCAATATTCTACAAACAAGGGACCTCCTCCACCACTGCACCCAAAACCAATATTCTACAAACAGACGACCTGTCTGCGTGTAATCAGCTTCTGTATAATTACCTGGTAGATGGAGAGACAAAAAATATACAGTTTCTACTAATTACTCCCTCCAATGCCTCCCCACCTCCTGACTTTTCTATCATGGTTGAGGGTATCACTATCTCCCCATCAATCCAGGTTCGTTGTCTCGGAGTTACACTTGACTCGGCTCTTTCCTTCATCCCCCGATCCAGTCTTTTTCCTCCTCCTGCCGATACCAACTGCGTAATATTTCCAGAATTCGACCATTTCTTACCAATGACACCGCAAAGCAACTCATACATGCCCTGGTAATCTCCCGACTCGACTATTGTAATAATCTATCTGCTTGAAACTGCTGGGGGACCTAATCAGACTGAAACAGACAATGGGACACATTTGCTTCTTGGATTGTAAAACCTAATTAGGTTCCGTACAGACTAATTAACCACTATGTAACATCTCAATCGAGGCAGGACAATGGTAAATCGGGATGATAACAGATTACAGACATCAGATTTACAAGATATTCAAATATAAACACATTCTTGAGACTATGGTAGGCTTGGAAGTTATTCCTTAGCAAGATAACAAGATACACAAGGACCAGACAATAGACAGACATTAACATTCTTGCATAATCACAGATTACCAAACATTTCACACAGGAGAGAGGCCGGCACCCCAAAACCAAACACATCTCCATGTCCATGCACTTACAGTCCAAATGACGCATGTCACAGCTGTAACATAGCAGAAAGATTCTGATCGTGCTCTGCCTTAGTTTTCCCGTAGATGAGGATATCATCAACTATGGCTGTTACACCTTTTAAACCTTCATAACTTTCATCTATTTCACGCTGGAATTCATCTCCGGCTGATATTATTCCGAAGGAAAGACGTTTGATCCTGTATCGCTTGAAGACTGTGTTAAAAGTAGAGGGTTTGGAGGATTTTCCAATGAGCTTAATGACCCAATAGCCAGATCTAGCATCCAGGACAGTAAAGTGCTGAGCACCTGCTCGCTTGTGAGGTCTTCTAGAGTAGGTAAAGAATAATGTGGTCGCTTGATCACTGTTCTGTTTCTCCACCAAAGCACTGAGAATGTGATCTCTTAACTTACTGTTGTGATGAGATGGCGATAATTCCCAGTCTAGATGAATTACAGACAGTGACTCAATCGAGGTGACACCTTGAAGATCTGTTGAAGTTTTATTCCAAAACTGTAGAAAATCCACAACAATATACATCCGATAGGTCAAAAAATCATAATGAATCTGAGTCCATAAGGCTTGCAAAGGATTACTGGGAAGGGAACAAGGGTGGAGTTATCTGAACAGGAAATCCCTTCGCCATGAGGAAGGGAGGGGAGAAACCCAGGGGTAGATAAGACATGTGCAATTCTTAAAGGCATATCACAAGTCATGTGAAACATGACAATCACCTTATTGAGATCTCTTGGGTCTAAACAAATCCGTAATTTTCCTGTACGTGGCTTTTCTGCAGTAGCCATGGTGTTAACCCAATCAGTCGGCCGTGTAACTTTAATGATTACACCCGGTCTCTCCATGCTCTCCAGTTCTTCTTTAAGGTGACTGTGTAATTCGAGAGGGATTCGTCTTGGTGGTTGCACTATTTTGGATGCCGGTGGGTTTACGTCTGTGGTCCATTCACCAGGGAATAAGCCAATTCCTTTAAAGACGTCTGAAAATACCTCCATGATTGATGCTTCACTCTGACGGCGACGGACACTACCAGCTTGATGAGGCCAAAATTTATGCTGCTTTTTAGGCCGATGACGGGAGGTGCCCTCGTGTCGACGATGTAAAATGTCAGGAACATTTCAGTGTCTTTGTGCTGGCATTTCAGGTAACACTTTCCTATAACTGCCTGGCGTTCACCAGCGTAGCCATACAGGGGGCATGGTGCCGGTCACAGAGTACACTGGGTTTTCAGGTTATTGTAGCCATACAGGGGGCATGGTGCCGGTCGCAGAGTACATTGGGTTTTCAGTTTATTGTATCGGTACAGGGGGATGATGTCAGTGGAAGATCCAGTGTCTATCTTGAATCTTATTCCAATTAGTTTTGGAGCGACTTGGAGACTGGCAAAAGTTTGCTCCATGTCTGGGCTCCATGTCTGGGGCGGTTACTGTTTTGGGTCATGGAGTCTATGTCCATTTCATAATACTCTCCTAGGTCAGCGCTGTCATGGAGCTGATGTAACGCTCCATGCTTCAAACCCCAAGAGACTTTATGTTCATTTATATCGTGTGGTTTTAAATATATTTTACATCGTTTGGTTTTAGTTTAATTTAGTTTAGTGTAAAATGGCGTAACTTTGGTTTTAAAAATACTTATATTCCTGTAGGTAAATGTGTTTTTGTGTATACAGTAAACAAGCTTTACTGCTGTGTAAGTTATGCACCAGGGCTTTTCCCATTATCTAGCTGCATGTTTAATTCAAGGGATCTCTGATAGTGTGTGTTTAATCTGATGTGTTAGAACAATGGATATACAAATGTTGTGTGAGTTGAAAGGCTAGAGAATGTAAAGAATGTTTATTGTAAATAACTGACTTAATGTAATTAGTATGGGTATGCAAATTATGACTGTTGGACTTCAGCATAAATGGTGGCGTTTGGTTCATTAAAAAGTCAGAAAACTCTCAGAGCTCAGAGAGAGAGGATCCTGTTTTAAAGGATACAGCCGTGCCTGGTGTCTTTATTTCAGCGATGCTACACTATACACTATCACCCTCAGAAGGTACCGAGCGGCCTTCTGGAGATTCCTAACGGCTCCAGGGCAGAGGAACAGAAGCAGGCAGGTCAAGCTGCTCGAGGCGCTGAGGACAGCGCTCCCAGTAGCCGGGCTGACCGCAACGAAGGGGTGTCTGGAGAGCCAGGACAGACGGAAGGGAACGGTTCCTTCACACTGGTGGCAAGCGGTGAGGATAAGCTCTCCAACCCCAGAAGAAACGCAGAATGGCCAGCTATGCCAACTACAAGAGGGACACGCTGAGATACATATTAGAGTGCCGTGGAGGAATCGCCGGCACCAAAAACAAGAAAGCCCTGGTCAAGGAGCTTAAAAGGATGGACCAGCGAATGGTAAGAACCCCAAACCCGACTCCAGCCACTAAAGATCACCTCCGAAAGAAAGCTCGAGCAATATTAGAGATATGCGGCACCACCCCCTCCGAAGCCACAGTTGTACAACTGATGATGGACCTCCAAGAAGATGAGGGGCGAGATAAGGAGCGCCAACACCAGCTACGGTTGGCCAAGCTCCAAGCGACATGGACAGAATACCCCACCCCTGAAACTTACCCCGTAGAGCCCTGGGTTGAGGTTGACAGCCCGCCTGGAGCTTCGTCCAGGGAATCTACACCACTCTCTGATAGTGTGTGTTTAATCTGATGTGTTAGAACAATGGATATACAAATGTTGTGTGATCTGAAGGCTAAAGAATGTAAAGAATGTTTATTGTAAATAACTGACTTAATGTAATTAGTATGGGTATGTAAATTATGACTAGTAATTAGTATGGGTATGCAAATTATGACTGTTGGACTTCAGCATAAATGGTGGCGTTTTGTTCATTAAAAAGTCAGAGAACTCTCAGAGCTCAGAGAGAGAGGATCCTGTTTTAACCCCTTAAGGACCTCTGACATACCCTGTACGTCCTGTACTCGGGTCTCCCTTAGACCCGCGGACGTACAGGGTACGTCAGCGGCGCCTAATCCCCCTCCCGCCCGATACTCACCTCCCTCGCTGGATCCCACGGCGATCTGGCAGGGAGGAAGCCTGCCCATGTGATTTACATGGGCAGGCGAGGCTGATGACGTCGCCACGCTGCGTGGTGACGTCATCAGCAGGCGTCCCCATGCTTTTCAATGGAGGGGAGGGGGGGGCTCCTTCGGAGCCCTCTATCTCCCCAACCATTGAAGCTAGGGAGATGGCGTTTGTACCGCTGGAGAGGGGAGAGCCTCCCCTTTCCAGCGGTGTATGGCATTAACCATTTCGCCACCGGATCACGTTGCGGCGCCAATTGGCGCCAAAACACGATTCAAACCTGGAGGGGGGCTGACATCTTGGATGTCAGCCAAGCCTCCAGGTCCCCCCCACCCACTGACAACCTCACCATATGTGTGAGGATGTCAGTGGGCCAGTTAACCCTCTAGCTGCCATGTAGAGATAAGGGGATCCTAAGGATCCCTTTATCTCCCGATCCATGGCAGCTAGATGGTCATATTTGCCATCATTTGAAAGGCCTGATTATGGCCTTTCAAATGATACCAAACATGACCAGGTTTGGTTTTAAAAAAAAAATTAAAACAAAATTAAATAAAAAAAAAATAATAAAAAAATTAAATAAAATAAAAATTTTTTTTTTTTTAAAGTTTTTTTGTCTGGGGGGAGTTTAATTAAATAGGACCTAGGCTGTCATCTAAAAATAAATAGCACAAAATGGTCAGAATGAGCGCAGCGCACATAGGTGAACTGTCTCAGCAGTGAAGGGGTTAAAAAGCAAACGCATGTAAAAATTGGGTATTTCTAGTCTCGGGACAAAATTTTAAACCTATTTAGCTGGGGTCGTTTTGGGTGGTTGTAGATTTTGGAGATTAAATTACAAAAAAGTGTGTTTTTACCATTTTTTTCCTCATATTTCATATTTTTTTTATAGTAAATTATTCGATATGATGGAAATAATGATATTTCTAGAAAGTCCATTTAATGGCGGAAAAAAGGGTGTATAATATGTGTGGGTTGAATAAACGAGTAAGAGGAAAATTTGACCTGAACTCTAACAGCGCAGAAACGTAAAAACAGCAGCGGTCACTAAAAGACGGATTTGTGTAAAACCGCCCGGTCACTAAGGGGTTAAAGCATACAGCCGTGCCTGGTGTCTTTATTTCAGCGACGCTACACTATACACTATCACCCTCAGAAGGCAGAGAGCGGCCTTCTGGAGATTCCTAACGGCTCCAGGGCAGAGGAGCAGAAGCAGGCGGGTCAAGCCGCTCGAGGTGCTGAGGACAGCGCTCCCAGTAGCCGGGCTGACAGCAACGAAGGGGTGTCTGGAGAGCCAGGACAGACGGAAGGGAACGGTTCCTTCACAAGCGCCATCTTTGTTTACAGAATGGACATCTTTACTGCGGCTGGAGCGGCACACTTTGGTGAAGTGGTTAGTACTGAGGGACGACGGAATTGGAAGTGACGATGCTTAAGGATTTTCCCTGATTGAGCGAGAAGCAAAAAACTGGGTGAGTTCCCTGTGTTCCCAGTTTGTTGCTTGGAGTGGGTTTCAAGGCGGATATGTTGCGCAAGAGGTTGAAGGCTGGGGAGAAGTTCCCTTTGTTCCCATTTCTGGGGCTGGGATTGGACTCAGGGCAGCTAACAAAAGGGGGAGGAGTAGAGTTAGTAAAAACTAGGGATGCACCGATACCACTTTTTTAAGACCGAGTCCGAGTACCGATACTTTTTAAAAGTACTCACCGATACCGAGTACCGATACTTTTATTTAATGTCATGTGACGCTTTCCAATAGGAACAGACCTCATAAAAATTTATTTGAGATTGACCGCAGCTCACATGGATTTGCCCCCAGGTCTCATGGATTTGCCCCCAGGTCTCATGGATTTGCCCCCAGCTCACATGGATTTGCCCCCAGCTCACATGGGTTTGCCCCCAGCTCACATGGATTTGCCCCAGCTCTGATGGATATGTCCCCCAGGTCTCATGGATTTGCCCCCAGGTCTCATGGATTGGCCCCCAGGTCTCATGGATTGGCCCCCAGGTCTCATGGATTGGCCCCCAGGTCTCATGGATACGGCCCCCAGGTCTCATGGATTGGCCCCCAGGTCTCATGGATTTGCCCCCAGGTCTCATGGATTGGCCCCCAGGTCTCATGGATTTGCCCCCAGGTCTCATGGATTGGCCCCCAGGTCTCATGGATTTGCCCCCAGGTCTCATGGATTGGCCCCCAGGTCTCATGGATTGGCCCCAGGTCTCATGGATTTGCCCCAGGTCTCATGGATTGGCCCCCAGGTCTCATGGATTTGCCCCAGCTCTCATGGATTTACCCCCTATCTCGAACGCTGGCCGTGTGCATGTAAAGCACGCGGCCAGCGTTCCCCTCCGGCGCGCCAAATACTCACCCTTCCTGAAGTTCCGGTCGCTGGGCAGTGATGCGGTCACGTGGCCGTCGGGCGCATCTGTGACGCTGCCTCCAGCCGAGAGGCAGCGTCACAGGAGCGCCCAGTGGCCGCAGGAACGCATCACTGCCCAGCGACCGGAACTTCAGGAAGGGTGAGTATTTGGCGCGCCGGAGGGGAACGCTGGCCGCGTGCTTTACATGCACGCGGCCAGCTTCCCCAGCCCCGCGGATACCGGCAAGCCGGCCCAGCGCCGGCTTCCGGTATCGGCGGGATGTATCGGGCCGTTTGCACGAGTAACAAGTACTCGTGCAAACGGCAATATCGGCCCCGATACCGATACTAGTATCGGTATCGGTGCATCCCTAGTAAAAACAGAGTGCAAGAGTCTGAAGATCACTTCTAAACTTTTTTCTTTTCCCACCCTACCCACCCTGTTTTTTTTAAGGTTACTGCCTGAATACTGAGTCAAAAAGGACATGCAGAGATCAGTTGAACCACGGATAGGGACAAATGAAGTGGTGATGTGGCCAAAGCTGGGGGATTGTATTGACAGTTACTTCGGCTGGTGGTTTTGCGGCCAAAGCCGGGGGGATTGTTTTTGATTAAAGACATGGTTAGTTGAGGTGCAGTCAGGGCCAGATTTACACCTCAGGAGCCTGTAGGTACAGAAATGCGGAGCGCTCCTACCACGGCCCCCCTAACAAAAAAAAGAAACATGCCGAAATTACTATTTAAATTTTTGTTTTGAGGCAAAAAAAACTAAAAAAATACATTTTAAAAAACTGAAACAGTTTTTCTCGGCTCAAATCAAAGGAAGAGGCAGAATCCGTTGCCTTAGTTACAGTTAAAAGTATTTATAAAGCGTCAACAAATTCCTTAGCAATGTACAATGGGAGAAACAGAATAACCAATATACATATGTTACACACACGGAACATAAGGAGGGAGGACCCTGCTCGAGAGCTTACAATCTAAGAGGAGAGGGGTGACACAGTAGGTGAGGATGAATAGGGTATTTGAAGTAGCGGGTTGCATGAGGACTGAATGGGAAGATGGAGCAAGAAATGACAGTGGGGGATTATGGAGTGAGCGGATAGGCTTCTCTATACGTATGTGTCAGGACAAAATCAAATGACACGCTGACCACAGTCACTTCTCTCAAATATCTAGGTATGTGGTTACACCCAAATCTATCTTTTGGCCCCACATCGAAAAACTCTCATCTAAACTTTACCCCAATCTAGGTGCCCTGTACAGAAACAAATCCTGCCTGAACCCCGCGGTAAGAAAGCAGATTGTACAACAAATGCTTATGCCGGCTATTGAATACGGAGATGTATTGTATGCAGCCGCCCCCCAAACACACCTTCAGAAACTTACTACATTATATAACTCCTTCTGCTGCTTTGTGCTACAATGTAACTACATGACTCACCATTGTGACATGTTAAAAGAGCTAAACTGGCCATCCCTGGAATCTAGACGCACCCTTCACCTTTCCAGCCTGGTGTTTAAGAGCTTTTCTGGGAAGCTGCCACCCTATCTGAATAGACTGCTTCCCCCAGCAGTTCCCTCATCCTATAACCTCCGATCCAGGACCAGCACCTTACTTGCAATACCACAATACAAAAAGAAAGTGGCTCGATCCTCATTTTCCTACAGAGCACCACAATTATGGAATAACCTCCCAGACGCCATCAAATCTTCCCCCAGTCTAAAGTCCCTTAAGAGCTCCCTATTAGCATACCTCAATACAGAATGCACCTGTAAACATGTAACACAGTGACTATATACAGAATGTGCCTGTAAACATGTAACATAGTGACTATATACGGAATGCACCTGTAAACATGTAACACAGTGACTATATACAGAATGCACCTGTAAACATGTAACACAGTGACTATATACAGAATGCACCTGTAAACATGTAACACAGTGACTATATACAGAATGCGCCTGTAATCATGTAACACAGTGACTATATACAGAATGCGCCTGTAAACATGTAACATAGTGACTATATACAGAATGCGCCTGTAAACATGTAACAGTGACTATATACAGAATGCGCCTGTAAACATGTAACACTGACTATATACAGAATGCGCCTGTAAACATGTAACACAGTGACTATGTCACGGGATGGCCCAGCAACCTCAGCCAGGGGCGGTGCAGTGACAATGGGGACATGGACACTTGGGTGTGGTGGCACACACCCCGTTTATCAGTATTTTTATTTAGATGTGATATTGTGTGGTGTTAATAAAGTGTTCCCCGTTGGTTTATGGTGTAATGACTTTTCCCTTTGTTTGCCTTGCTCGCCGCCATTTTCCGATCCTTGTGGCGCAGTTGGAATTCTCGTTTCGGAAAATGGCCGATTCGAACCATCCGGTTCGAATCGTAAAATGGCCGATTCGGACCATCCGGTCCGAATTGGCGACTCCCTGAAGGCCAAGGGCCAATGGGTCCTGGGAGGGCGGGCAAGGAGTCCCATTGTATTCTAATTGTGTGCAGAGGTAATAAATGCTTGTACTGTAAACAATAAAGGCAGATTCTGCAGTGCATTCAGCTTTGACTGGTGTGACTTTATTCTCCACCGTATTTTCGTATCTGAGTGTCCCCCGCGGCCTCAGAGTACGGTGCCCACTCGGATACGATCCGAATCGAGCGCTCTGACCCTGCATCGAGTATCAGGGCAGAGGCGCTGCTCAGGAAGATTCGGTTTCAGGAAGACGGAGATCCGAACCGAACGGCCCAGCCGGGAACCGCGCTTCGGCATTGCGGTAAGACCCGAACTCTCCACTGGTCCCGCCATATCCGAAACTCCCTCCCATACCGATCCGAAGCCTTCCAGTTCCGATCCGACCCGCCATCCCTTCCCGACTCGAAACCTCCACCGCCCAAGATCCGAAGAGACACCCGCCCCCGGATCGGAAACGTTTCCCGCATAAGATCCGAAACGTTTCCCCATAAGATCCGAATCTTTCTCCGCGGCTGCTAGGGCCGATTCCCCCAGGCGTCCCACACCCGCCAGGTCAGGGAACAGTTGCTCGGGACGCTGAGTGCCGTATGGCTCAGTGGTCGGACTGGTTCCAGGCAGGGGTCCCCTCCACCGCCCGCTAACCCTACCCTAGGGTCACGCCAGGCCGCACGAGACGCCGAGTGTGCGCCACTCGGTAGTCGGGCCAGCGGTAAGCGACGGGGTCACGCAGATAGAGCACACCCGCAGGCGGAACAACATCTCCATTCCGTCATACTGGTGGCAGCGGTGGGATAGCTCTCTGCAGACCCCAGGGGGACCCTCATCATGATCAAGTATACTGCCTACAAGCGGGACGTCCTGCGTGGGATGCTGGAGAATCGGGGCGGGGTCCCGGGCTCCAAGAGTCGGGAGACCCTGATAGAGGAGTTGAGGAGAATAGATCAGGAGGAGGCGTTCGCGGCGTTGCCCGCGGACCCAGTACCGGCTGCCGTCCCCGCTGAGGCCGAGGATAGTGAATTCTGCCGGAAGATGCGGGAGCGGATCTCCATGATGGGTCCGGCCCCATCGGAAGCAGAGCTGAGGAATCTGGGTCGGGAACTCGGTCAGGAAGAGGAGAGGGAGAGAGAGCGGGTGCACGAACTGCGGCTGGCCGAAGTGCGAAGCCGGCGGAGTAGCCGCTCGCCATCGGACCGATACTCCGGGCGGAAAGTGCCGTTCCAGGCGTTCAAGGAGTTCCGGGAAGCCGAGGAAGAAATCGAAAGCTATCTCCAAGACTTTGAGCGCCTGTGTCGGGTGCATGAAGTGCACCGGGCCGACTGGATCCGGATCTTGGCGAGTAAGCTGACCGGTCGGGCCGCCGAGGCCTATCGTACGGTGCCGGACGACGAGGCCACTAGCTACTCGCACGTCAAGCAGGCGCTGCTGAGTAGATATGCCGTGACCCCGGAAGCTAGCCGGACGAAGTTCCGGAATTCTCGCCGGCCCAGTGGCGCCACCCACGTGGAGTGGGCCCATCGGCTGCAGAGGGACCTGCGCACCTGGCTCTCGGGAAGCCAAGCGGAGACGGTGGCCGAGATCACCCAACTGCTGCTGCTCGAGCAGTTCTTCGAGCACACACCCTCCGCTATCCGAGAGTGGGTGCGCGACAAGAAGCCCCATACGGTGCAACAAGCGGCCACCTGGGCCGACGAGTACACGGACACCCGGAAGTTGCCGGGGGGGGAGCGGACCCTGGCCAGCCGTCCCGTTTTACCCGCCCCACTACCTCCACCACCTCCACCCCCAGCGGTCCGGGCGCTGTAGCACGGCTCCCACGGCCAGCCCACCAACATGGCTAACGTCCGCTGTTACGGGTGCAACCAGGAGGGGCACTACAAACAACATTGCCCCAACCGCCCGGAATTGACCCGGCCGGCCGGCAGGCCATCGCCGGCGGCCCATTGTTGCGACGCCGGAGCTCCGTGGCCGGAGGCCCCGGAGGAATGGTGGGAGCAGTTGCACGAAGCCGACCCCGTGCAAGCCGCCGCGGATGACAACCGCCGACACCACCGCCAGGCGGTGTGGATAAACGGGCGGCCCGCTGAGGGGCTGCGAGACTCCGGGGCTACCATCACCCTGGTCCGGCCTCACTTGGTCCCGCCAAGCGACCGCCTGCAGAGCACTGTAGCAGTGCGGGTGGCGGGAGGAAAAGTGCTCCGGCTCGAGACGGCCCGGGTGCACCTGGACTGGGGGAACGGGGAGAAGGAGGTGCGGGTGGGGTTGCTGAGACAACTGCCGGCCGAGGTGCTCCTGGGGAATGATTTGGGGCAGCTCATTTCCGCTTACTCCACAGATGCAGCTACCCCGGTTACCACTAGGCAACAGAGCCGACGACAAGACAGGGGCGCTCCGAATGGGACCCAGGTGAGACCTCCACCAACTGCATCCCGACCTCCCAAACCTCCCAAACCTCCCAAACCTCCCCGACCTCCGCGACCCCCCAACCATTACCGACCTCCCCGACCCCCCCGACAGCCCAAAACCCCAGGCCCTTCCCAACCCCCCCGACCGCCATCACCTCCCCGACCTCGACGGGACCCGATTCTTCCCCCTCCGCCTGTCCTCCCTTCCCCGTGGAGTACCCCGGAGACGCTGCGCCACCAGACGCAAACCGACCCCACATTACAGGGCTACCGGGACCGAGCTGGTCAGGGCCTGGACGGCCAGGGGAAAGACAAGGTGGAGTGGGAGGATGGGCTGCTGTACCGTTACACCGTGAGGGAGGGGGCCAAGAAGAAGCAGATTCCGCAGAAGCAGCTGGTGGTGCCGCAGGGACCCAGGCAGGAGCTTCTGCGCTTGGCCCACGACATACCCCTTGCAGGTCACTTAGGCCAGAGTAAAACCCGGCACAGGTTGGCGCGGGCGTTTTACTGGCCTCGCCTTAGCAACGACACCCGCGACTATTGCCGCACCTGCCCAGTTTGCCAGAAAGCTGGGAAGGCTGGGGACCATCCGAAGGCGCCCTTGCGGCCCATGCCCATTATCCAGGAGCCCTTTAGCCGGGTGGCGGTTGACATCGTAGGGCCGTTGCCACGGCCCAGTGCCACCGGTAAGAGGTATATTCTTACCGTAGTGGATTATGCCACCCGGTACCCCGAGGCTGTGGCCTTGGCCAACATCCAGGCGGACACCGTAGCAGACGCGCTCCTCAGGGTGTTCACGAGGGTAGGGTTTCCCGAGAAATCCTATCCGATCAGGGTACCCAGTTTACCGCTGAGCTCACCCAACAGCTCTGGCGTCTCTGTGGCGTTAAGGCGCTGCACAGCGCCCCGTATCACCCCCAGACCAACGGGCTGTGCGAGCGGTTCAATGGGACCCTGAAGCAGCTCATCCGGGCCTTTGTGCATGAGAACAGGGACTGGGAGAAGTATCTTCCCCACTTGCTGTTCGCCTACCGGGAGGTTCCGCAGGAATCCACCGGGTACTCACCCTTTGAGCTGCTATATGGACGCCGGGTGCGAGGTCCCCTGGATCTGGTTAGGGCTCAGTGGGAGGGGGCGCCGGAGGAGGACGGAGTTCCCGTGGTGGAGTACGTCCTGAAGCTGCGGGAGCGCTTGGCGGACCTCCAGGGGTTCGTGCAGGAGAACATGGAGACGGCCCAGGCTCAGCAGAAGGCGTGGTACGATCGCGCTGCGTGCAGCCGCTCGTTCTGTGTGGGACAGAAGGTTCTGGTGTTAAAACCACAGCGGCAGAACAAGCTGCAGGCGGCCTGGCAAGGTCCCTACAAGGTGGTAACCCAGCTGGGGGATACCACCTATGTGGTTGTTAGCTGCGCGGACACCAGAATCCAGCGGACGTTCCACGTCAATATGCTGAAGGCCTTCCATGAGCGGCCAGAGACGGTGGACGCCATATGCGCGCCGGCGGCCGAGGAGATGGAACCCTTTCCCTTGGAGGAACTCCCGGGGGTAGCCAAGCAGCCTTCCGGGGTGGAGCAGGTGCAGCTGGGGGAGGAGCTAGGGCCCGAGAAACAGGCGCAGGCGCGGCAGCTGCTTCTCGCCTATCCGGGGGTTTTCTCGGCCCTCCCGGGATATACGGACCAGGCCGTCCATCAGGTGGACACACCCGGTCAGAAACCACTCCGACAGCCCGCCTACCGGATCCCGGAAGCAGTCCGCGAGTCTATGCGGGCCGAGATCCGGGAGATGTTGGAGCTGGGGGTCATTGAGCCGTCGGCCAGCCCATGGGCGTCGCCCGTGGTCCTGGTGCCCAAAAAGGACGGTACAACCAGGTTCTGCGTCGACTATCGGCGGATAAACGACTGTACTATTACGGACGCTTATCCGATGCCCCGAGTCGACGAGTTGCTAGACCAGATCTCCGGGGGTCATTTTCTGACCACGGTGGATCTGTGCAAGGGGTATTGGCAGATTCCCCTTGCCGAGGAGGCGACCCCGAAGTCGGCCTTCATCACCCCGTTCGGCTTGTACCAGTTTCGAGTCATGCCGTTCGGGATGAAGAACGCCCCTGCTACCTTCCAGCGGTTAATCGATCGCCTCCTCGATGGCCTCCAGGGATTCGCTTGCGCGTACCTGGATGATATAGCCATCTATAGCCAGACCTGGGAGGAACATCTGGAGCATGTAGGGACTGTCCTGGGCCGGATTAGGGACGCCAACCTGACCCTAAAGCCGGAGAAGTGTAAGGTGGGGATGGCCGAGGTGCAGTATCTGGGCCACCGGGTGGGGTGCGGGATACAACGGCCGGAGCCCGCGAAGATAGAGGCTATCCTCGATTGGCCCACCCCGGTGACCAAGACCCAGGTCCTGGCCTTTCTGGGTACCGCGGGGTACTACAGAAAATTTGTACCCCATTACAGTGACCTGGCCAAACCCCTGACTGATCTGACCAAGAAATCCCTGCCCCGCCAAGTCCTGTGGTCCCCGGAGTGCGAACAGGCCTTCCGGCAGCTGAAGGCCGCCCTGACCCAAGCGCCCCTGCTGGCAGCTCCCAACTATAATAAACGTTTTATTGTCCACACAGACGCGTCCATGTTCGGACTGGGAGCTGTCCTGAGTCAAGTGGGGGACGACGGGGGGGACCATCCGGTGGCGTTTATTAGCCGGAAGTTGTTGCCGCGAGAGGTGGGGTATGCTGCAGTGGAAAAGGAGTGCCTGGCCCTGGTCTGGGCCCTACGGAAGCTCCAACCCTACGTCTACGGTCGGTCCTTCACCGTGATGACCGACCATAACCCCTTGGTATGGCTCAACCGAGTGGCGGGGGAGAACGGCCGCCTGTTGCGGTGGAGCCTGGCTCTCCAACCCTTCAACTTTTCCATCCAATATCGGCCCGGGTCGCAGAACGGTAACGCAGATGGGTTATCGCGACAGTCGGCCCGGGAACCAGGGGATTGGGGAGCCCCGACTACCTCGGTACGACCCGGTGGGGTCCAACCGAGTGCGTCGGACCTTGGGGAGGGGGAGGAGTGTCACGGGATGGCCCAGCAACCTCAGCCAGGGGCGGTGCAGTGACAATGGGGACATGGACACTTGGGTGTGGTGGCACACACCCCGTTTATCAGTATTTTTATTTAGATGTGATATTGTGTGGTGTTAATAAAGTGTTCCCCGTTGGTTTATGGTGTAATGACTTTTCCCTTTGTTTGCCTTGCTCGCCGCCATTTTCCGATCCTTGTGGCGCAGTTGGAATTCTCGTTTCGGAAAATGGCCGATTCGAACCATCCGGTTCGAATCGTAAAATGGCCGATTCGGACCATCCGGTCCGAATTGGCGACTCCCTGAAGGCCAAGGGCCAATGGGTCCTGGGAGGGCGGGCAAGGAGTCCCATTGTATTCTAATTGTGTGCAGAGGTAATAAATGCTTGTACTGTAAACAATAAAGGCAGATTCTGCAGTGCATTCAGCTTTGACTGGTGTGACTTTATTCTCCACCGTATTTTCGTATCTGAGTGTCCCCCGCGGCCTCAGAGTACGGTGTCCACCCGGATACGATCCGAATCGAGCGCTCTGACCCTGCATCGAGTATCAGGGCAGAGGCGCTGCTCAGGAAGATTCGGTTTCAGGAAGACGGAGATCCGAACCGAACGGCCCAGCCGGGAACCGCGCTTCGGCATTGCGGTAAGACCCGAACTCTCCACTGGTCCCGCCATATCCGAAACTCCCTCCCATACCGATCCGAAGCCTTCCAGTTCCGAACCGACCCGCCATCCCTTCCCGACTCGAAACCTCCACCGCCCAAGATCCGAAGAGACACCCGCCCCCGGATCGGAAACGTTTCCCGCATAAGATCCGAAACGTTTCCCCATAAGATCCGAATCTTTCTCCGCGGCTGCTAGGGCCGATTCCCCCAGGCGTCCCACACCCGCCAGGTCAGGGAACAGTTGCTCGGGACGCTGAGTGCCGTATGGCTCAGTGGTCGGACTGGTTCCAGGCAGGGGTCCCCTCCACCGCCCGCTAACCCTACCCTAGGGTCACGCCAGGCCAAACGAGACGCCGAGTGTGCGCCACTCGGTAGTCGGGCCAGCGGTAAGCGACGGGGTCACGCAGATAGAGCACACCCGCAGGCGGAACAACATCTCCATTCCGTCATAGACTATATACAGAATGCACCTGTAAACATGTAACAGTGACTATATACAGAATGCACCTGTAAACATGTAACACAGTGACTATATACAGAATGCGCCTGTAAACATGTAACACAGTGACTATATACAGAATGCACCTGTAAACATGTAACACAGTGACTATATACAGAATGCACCTGTAAACATGCAACACAGTGACTATATACAGAATGCACCTGTAAACATGTAACACAGTGACTATATACAGAATGCACCTGTAAACATGTAACACAGTGACTATATACAGAATGCACCTGTAAACATGTAACATAGTGACTATATACAGAATGCACCTGTAAACATGTAACATAGTGACTATATACAGAATGTGCCTGTAAACATGTAACATAGTGACTATATACAGAATGCACCTGTAAACATGTAACACAGTGACTATATACAGAATGCACCTGTAAACATGTAACACAGTGACTATATACAGAATGCTCCTGTAAACATGTAACATAGTGACTGTATACAGAATGCACCTGTAAACATGTAACACAGTGACTATATACAGAATGCACCTGTAAACATGTAACACAGTGACTATATACAGAATGCACCTGTAAACATGTAACATAATGACTTTATTTCCTACATATTTATTTTCTGTTCATCTATATATTTGTTTTGTGTTAATCTGTATATTTGTGTTAATATCTTGCATTGTATTACTTTGTATTTCTGTAAATGTAACATTTCAATGTTCTTGAATCCAGGACATAGTTGAAAACGAGAGAAATCTCAGTGTATCCTTCCTGGTAAAATCCTTTATAAATAAATAAATAAACATCAGTACCCTTGGAGATATGGTGCAGTCGAGCAGGGGTAAGATACCAGCGGTACAATAACTTAAGATGTGCTTCTCTCATGCCAGTGCTCTTAGATAGTCAATATACCGATGACGTGGCATAAAACCTGTCCTCACGTGAAAATGATAAATGTAAGTCCTTTTCCCATCTCAACATATATGGCAATTTACGTTCCTTACGAGGAGACACTAAGCTTCGGTAACAGAGACAGTGGTTTCAGTAAGTTTCTTTTACCCAAGCATAGCCTGTGGAAAGCTGTGATATCCTTGACTGGAATCGCCCGACCCTGTGCGTTAACAATATGTGTTTAATACCAAGGTAGGTAAAGAGTTCGTTTAGGGGGATACCAAATTCTTGAACCAAATCTGGGAATGGTTTAATAGAGGTTGGAGTGAGAAGGTTTTGGGCAAGGGTCACTCCCTGAAGCGTCCACGAGGCAAGCATAGGTCAGGAGACAATCTACTTAAAAAGCGAAGAGGTGCAAAGCTAAGCAGCCGAAACGGTTTGAGTAACGGTCTGCCCCAGTGATGCCAGATCAAGACCGAGAGATAAGAGGAGGGAAGTATCCCTTCCAGTTTACTTCTAGGGAGAGGGTCATACCACATAAAGTCATGAACAGAATTGGGGGCGATAACAGCATTTTCCAGGTGCAGCCATAAGGGAGGATCTGAAGCGCGCAGCACGGCCATAAGGGAGGATCTGAAGCGCGCAGCGGGGCCATAAGGGAGGATCTGAAGCGCGCAGCACGGCCATAAGGGAGGATCTGAAGCGCGCAGCACGGCTATAAGGGAGGATCTGAAGCGCGCAGCACGGCCATAAGGAGGATCTGAAGCGCGCAGCGGCTATAAGGGAGGATCTGAAGCGCGCAGCACCCATAAGGGAGGATCTGAAGCGCGCAGCACGGCTATAGGGAGGATCTGAAGCGCGCAGCACGGCCATAAGGGAGGATCTGAAGCGCGCAGCACGGCCATAAGGGAGGATCTGAAGCGCGCAGCGGGGCCATAGAGGAAGGATCTGAAGCGCGCAGCAGGCCATAAGGGAGGATCTGAAGCACGCAGCACGGCCATAAGGGAGGATCTGAAGTGCGCAGCGCGGCCATAAGGGAGGATCTGAAGCGCGCAGCACGGCCATAAGGGAGGATCTGAAGCGCGCAGCGGGGCCATAAGGGAGGATCTGAAGCGCGCAGCCATAAGGGAGGATCTGAAGCGCGCAGCACGGCCATAAGGGAGGATCTGAAGCGCGCAGCGGGGCCATAAGGGAGGATCTGAAGCGCGCAGCACGGCTATAAGGGAGGATCTGAAGCGCGCAGCACGGCTATAAGGGAGGATCTGAAGCGCGCAGCACGGCCATAAGGGAGGATCTGAAGCGCGCAGCACGGCTATAAGGGAGGATCTGAAGCGCGCAGCACGGCCATAAGGGAGGATCTGAAGCACGCAGCACGGCTATAAGGGAGGATCTGAAGCGCGCAGCACGGCCATAAGGGAGGATCTGAAGCGCGCAGCGCAGCTAGTAACTGGACTGATAGGGAAGCTCTATAATATCTCAACAGGTCAGGGAAGCCGAGGCCACCCATATCTCGTGATCGTAGTAGTCGAGACTCTAGGGGGCTTGCGTTTCCAGCTATAGGCAAACAGCAGTTTCTGCATACGCAGGAGGATATGTGCTGGGAGAAAAATCGGGACATTGCGAAAATAATAAAGGATTTTATTATTATTATTATTCTTTATTTATAAAGCGCCAGCATATTCCGCAGCGCTGTACAATAAGCACAGTATAGACTGGGTTACAATACATTGAACAACATTTGACAAACAGTACAGGAGGAGATTAGGGCCCTATTCCCGTAGGAACTCACAATCTGGGAGGGTTGGGGTTGGAAACAGGAGGAGAGGACTGTAAGGTGAGAGTGATTGATGGTTGCGTCAGTGAGTTGGGGGGGTCGGCTTCCCTAAATAGGAATGTTTTAAGGGAGCGTTTGAAGGAAGAGAAGTTAGGGGAAAGTCTGACAGTACGAGGGAGAGCGTTCCAGAGAGTGGGGGCTGCGCATGAGAAATCCTGCAGTCTATCATGGGAAGAGGTGATGCGGGGAGAAGCTAGGCGCAGGTCACTGTTTGACCTTAGGGAGGCGGCTGGGGTGTATTTGGTGATTAGTGAGGACAGGTAGTGGGGAGCTGAGTTAGTGAGGTTTTGTAGGTAAGGATAAGGATTTTGAACTTAATTCTGCAGTGGATGGGGAGCCAGTGAAGGGACTCGCAGAGGGGAGCGGCAGAGACAGAGCGGCGGGTGAGGTGAATTAGCCTGGCGGAGGCGTTCAGGATGGATTGTAGGGGGGAGAGGCGGGACAGAGGGAGGCCAGATAAGAGATTATTGCAATAGTCGAGTCGGGAGATTACCAGGGCGTGTATGAGTTGTTTTGTGGTGACAGCGGTAAGAAATGGCCGAATTCTGGAAATATTACGCAGTTGGTATCGGCAGGAGGAGGAAAGAGACTTGATGTGGGGGATGAAGGAAAGAGCAGAGTCAAGCGTAACTCCAAGACAGCGAACTTGGTTTGATGGGGAGATGGTGATACCCTCCACCGTGATAGAGAAGTCAGGAGGTGGGGAGGCATTAGAGGGAGGAATAAGTAGGAGCTCAGTCTTTGACATGTTGATCTTTAGGTGGTGGGAGGCCATCCAGGAGGAGATGACAGATAAACAGTCACTGACTTTTGAAAGGACAGGGGGAGAGAGATCAGGGGTAGAGAGGTAGATCTGAGTGCTGAGTGTCATCAGCGTAGAGGTGGTAATTAAAGCCAAAGCTGTAGATGATTTTGCCCAGGGAGGAGGTGTAGATGGAAAAGAGCAGAGGACCAAGGACAGAGCCTTGAGGTACACCAGCAGATAGAGGCAATGAAGAGGAGGAGTTACCAGCAAAGGACACACAGAAGGACCTGTTAGATAAATAGGAGTCAACTCAAGCAAGTGCAGTGTCACCGAGACCCAGAGAGTTGAGGGTCTGTAGAAGGAGGGGGTGGTCAACAGTGTCAAAAGCAGCCGAGAGGTCAAGCAGGATGAGAATAGAATAGTGGCCGTGTTTTTTAGCAGTTAGGAGGTCGTTGGTGACTTTGGTGAGGGCAGTTTCAGTTGAGTGTAGGGGACGGAAGCCAGATTGCAGGGGGTCAAGTAGGGAATTGGAGGACAGGAAGAGGGAGAGGCGGTTGAAGACTAGTTTTTCTAAGAGCTTTGATGTGAAGGGAAGCAGGGATACAGGGCGGTAGTTGGATGGAGAGTTGGGATCGAGGGATGGTTTCTTTAGTAAAGGGGTAACCAGCGCATGTTTGAAGGCGGATGGGAAGGAGCCGGTGGAGAGAGATAGGTTGAAGATGTGTGTGAGAGCAGGGGTGAGGGAGGAGGAGAGGGGAGGAATTAGATGTGAGGGAATGGGGTCGAGCGGGCACGTGGTGAGATGTGAGGAGGACAATAAGGAATTGACTTCCTCCTCAGTGGCTGGGAGGAAGCGGCAGAGGGTGGCAGAGGGGACCTGTGGGAGTGGAGGTGGCAGATAACTATCTTGTGTTGGGATGTTGCTTCTGATAGTTTTACTGAGGAAGTAGTCTGCCAGGTCTTGAGCGCTGAAGGCAGCTGAGAGGGGAGGTGCAGGTGGGTAGAGGAGGGTGTTGAAGGTCGACCAGAGCCGTTTAGGGTTGGAGGACAGCGTAGATATAAGAGATGAGAAGAAGGATTGTTTGGCCAAGTGGAGGGCAGAGGTGTATGACCGGAGAATAAACTTGAAGTGAACAAAATCAGCTTCAGAGCGGGATTTCCTCCAGGCACGCTCTGCGGTGCGGGAGCATCTTTGCAGGTAGCGAGTCTGGAGGGTGTGCCAGGGCTGAAGCTGGCGGCGTGGGGCCTTACAGAGTCGAAGAGGAGCAAGAGTGTCTAGAGGAGAGATAAGCGTAGTGTTGTAGTGATTAGTGGCAGCATCAGGGCAAGTGAAGGATGAGGTATGAGGGAGGTGGTGAAGTAGGTTGGAGAATTGATGGGGGTCCACAGCATGTAGATTTCTGCGAGTGTGTGTGCGGGGTGGGGGAGCAGGGTGTTTAGGAAGTCCAGATAGGTTGAAAGAGAGAAGGTGGTGGTCAGAGATGGGGAAAGGGCGACATTTGAACTCAGAAATGGAGCAGAGGTTGGAAAAGACCAGGTCAATAACGTGACCATCGCGGTGGGTAGGGAGGAGGGAGGATTGTGTGAGTCCAAGGGAGGACGTGAGTGAAAGAAGTTTGGAGGCAGCAGGAGCGGAAGGATCGTCAATGAGAAGTGAGAAAGCCAGGTAGCAAAGTGGTCAAAGAACTGGGAGGTTGGTCCCGGTGGGCGGTAGATGACTGCCACCCTGAGGGCCAGAGGAGAGAACAGGCGGATGCAGTGTGTCTCGAAGGAGGAGAAGGAGAGGGATGGGGGTGAAGGGAGATGCTGGTAGGTGCAGGTGGGAGAGAGCAGGAGTCCGACCCCGCCACCGTTTCTCTCACCCGGTCTGGAGGTATGGCTCAAGTGTAGACCGCCATGTGAGAGAGCAGCAATGGAGGCCGTGTCAGAGGGAGTTAGCCAGGTTTCAGTTAAAGCTAGGAGGTTGAAGGAGTTTGAAAGGAAGAGGTCATGGATTGCTGTGAGTTTGTTGCACACAGAGCGAGCGTTCCAGAGGGCGCAGGAGAAAGAGGACAGGCGCTGAGGGATGATGGGAATGAGGTTGCTGGGCTTGCAGGGAGGTGATTTATGTGCGATGGAGATAGGATGAGAGGGAAGTATTGGATGTGTAGTGGGGCCAGGGTTAGGGGATATGTCACCTGAATAGAGTAACAGCAGGAGGGTGAGAAAGAGAAGGTGGGAATGGGATTTGTGGGAGTGGGAGGCAGCACGAGAGTTAGAGGGAGACCATGTTCTGAGGAAACAAAGGAGCTCATGCGAGGCCATCATGTGGGACGAGAGGAGGGAGGGAGAGATGCAGATAGTGTAGGGGTCAGTGGTAGAGGGGCAGGAGTTCCATTTAAGGAGAAAGGTAGAAGTAAAGAGCAGAAGCGTGAGAGAAAGCATGATATAGACGTGAGTTTACCAGAGTAAAAAGTGGGCCTTGCAGTTTTGCAGTTCCTTCCTCCAGTCCCGCAACTCCAGGAATCAACTCTGAACGTCCACTTAAGAATGCCACTCAACTCCAGGAATCAACTCTGAACGTCCACTTAGAATGCCACTCAACTCCAGGAATCAACTCTGAACATCCACTTAAGAATGCCACTCAACTCCAGGAATCAACTCTAACGTCCACTTAAGAATGCCACTTGGAAATGACACTGGAGCCTGGCTCAATGGAGCCTGTTATAGTTGTTATATAGGCGGACTGATTGCATTCAGGCAGTTAAAGAGTCAACACCTGAAAAAGTCAACACCTGAAGCTGGATGGGCTGTGTCAATAGGGCAGGAGATTCACATGCTAATTAGCAAAGCAAATGGTGGAGAAAAACAAAAATAAAAAATAAATAAAAACAGCAAAAAACCAAGGTAACCTTACAATGTGGGTGCCTGCGAATACTGGGTGATGGGGGTCCTACCAGCAAAAGTATGCAGGGGATCAGTTGAGATGTGGGTGTCTGTGGATGATGGGTGATGGGTGATAATGTCCTACCAGCAAAAGTATGCAGGGGATCAGTTGAAATGTGGGTGTCTGTGGATGATGGGTGATGGGTGATAATGTCCTACAATGTGGGTGCCTGTGAATACTGGGTGATGGGGGTCCTACCAGCAAAAGTATGCAGGGGATCAGTTGAGATGTGGGTGTCTGTGGATGATGGGTGATAATGTCCTACCAGCAAAAGTATGCAGGGGATTTGAGGAGGATTGACATTTTTAAGGAAGCCATGTGGCCTAACCAGGACCGTTCCACCGTGTGCAATGATTGCAGTTGTTTTTCAATAGATTGCAGGAGAGGGAGAAAGTTATGCTTAACTATGGAGCTCCTATTTTTCGTTAGGAAAATGCCTAAGTATTTGATAGATTCCGAACGCCAATCAAAGGAGTATTGAGTTTTAAGGGCAACCAGCGAGGGACCAGGAATATGCAAAGGGAGGGCCTGAGTCTTACCAACATTATTTTTATAGTAGGATAGCCGACCATATTTGTAACGGGGAGCCCCCTATAGGGTGAGGGGGAACCCCCAATCTGCAGAGATGAAGCCTTAAGGACAGGTATACAGCTTCCAGGGAACAAACCAAGATATTAACAGAAACTAGACAGATCCCGAAGCCCTGACTGAGATCCTTGAAAGATGGTCTCGAAATACTAACTAGGCTAGGTTTGCAAGATGAATAAAACATAAACCAGACAGACAATAAATGCAGGTATACAGATTCCAGGGAACAAACCAAGATATAACAGAAACTAGAAAGATCCCTAAGCCCTGACTGAGATCCTTGAAAGGTGGTCTCGAAATACTAACTAGGCTAGGCCTGCAAGACGAACAAAACATAAACCAGACATACGATGAATGCAGGCATACAGATTCCTAAGCACGGTACAGTACAGGGGACAGACAGAAGAGAGATCCAAATACAAGAGCCAAAGGTCATACACGGAATATCATAACTAGAGGGGTCAGACAAGAGAGGGATCCTAAATACATGAGCCAGAGGTCATACACAGCAAATCAAAGTAAACCAGCATACAGGGACTAGGCAAGAAAGACTATCCTGGTCCAAGGATCAAGGGGAATCCTGGTCGTACTTATAGGGCAGAACAGGTCATGTGACCTGCAGACCAAGTAGCCCAACAGATGGCCTGCAGGCTGAAAACAAAACAACAGGAATCCCTGCTACCACCTGCAGGGGGCAAGGCCGAGACGTGACAATATTTTTCAAGTAGATTAAAAAGAGGAAGTAGGGAGGTTTCTGGGGTAAATAAGTATAGGAGAATATCATCTGCGAACAGAGCGAGCTTCTGCTCGCCTGCCGGTGTAGGTAAACCTGATATAAGTGGATTCAATCTAATATGAGATGCTGTCGGGTATATTATAATGGAAAAATTTAAATGGATGCCTGTAGCCATCTTGTTTTAGTGTAAAGTTTTTTCTTTTTCAATTTTCGCCTAGTTTTAGAAATGGACACAGATTTTTTTTTAAATAGTTCATGGCTAGGTGAACCATAAGAGTTATGAGGGTTTCTATAAATGCCAGACATGATGTTATAGACGATAAAATGTCTTTATTTGATATAATGTTGAGCTAAGTGCCAGACATGTCATATTTAAATTTATTGGTTTGTTTTAACAAGTCCTTGAATTAAAGATATTTTTCTTTTTGGGTATAGAAACAAATTTAAAATCTCTTTGCAAGTGTATAATTATATTCATGAAATATATTCTTATAATCAATATTTATTTTATTATATTTACAGTAGGAAATAGATGCACCAAATATTTGTAGAGTATAACTGGTAAACGGTATAATTACTGAAGAATAGAATTTCTGTTGATTTTAACTAGAAACGAATTTAGCTGATACGGAGTACTCAGTAAAAATTTTGAGAGGAGTAGAGATATTAATTTAATTTTGACAGGAGAGACCCAAAGTCTAGGATTGAATATAGGGTCTTTGTTAAGACAGATTGACCTTTGATCTGAGATAAGATGTATTAAAATTAAATTGTGGAATTAATTTGAAGAGCAACACTGCCCTCTTGAGGCATAGTAAATATTAGATTTATAGAGAAAGTAATATTTAAATGAAAGGGGTATATTTTCAGTGACGTCAAATTGACTATAACTGGATCTGTACTGTTTGTTGCAGTTAGGCAGATCATCCCAGGACACGATAATGCATTGATTCAGATTGCAGATCATTCCAACACTCAATGCATTCAAGATATTACATATCACTTAATTAGGTCCACACCTCTAACTCACATGCATTGAATATCTGACATTGATAATTTTCACATATTCCAAAACAATATATTACATAAAGAATATTGCGGCTGTAACTTGAATCCAGATTGGACAGGTAATGTATGAAAGCAAATTAAAGTTAATGTAATTATATATACCTGGAGTATTTCTTGCAACAGATAGACGGAGATATCTCCGATTACTGTTAGATCCGGAATCTCTAAAATATTTCTAAATCTGCAGATCGAGATATGAAGAAGAATCGGATATAAGGATTTTATCCTAAAGAAATTGTTGCAAAGTGAAATACAAATATATATATATATATATATATTGAATTTGGAAGTTACTGTGATTGAAAATAATAAGCAAGGAATTATATAAATACAATATAAAAAAGCAGAAGATTAGAAGCTTAATTCTCGATATTAGGGGAGGATTCACTAAATAAGTTTTTATTACTTATCATTCTAGAAATAGAATAAGTGATAGCTCATCTTTTGTTGATCCACGTAGCATAGAGAGATACATATATCTCTACAAGATCTAGCTTGTTAAACATTGGTTTGCTGGGAAATACATGTTAATTGTTTTCGTTAAGCAGAAATGTTTATTAACCATTTGTGTATAGTTACTAACTGATAAAGTAAATGATATTAATCATATATGCAGTTACTAACATGAAATACATATATTGAGAAGCTAGTATCTATGTGCTGATGGATGGATATGTTGTTTATCAATCTTTGTTTATGATATGAGATTTGAAACTTTTTTGTATACGAAATAAATATATATATGTTTTTATCCGGTTATTGAATATTATATTCTTCAAAGCAAAACACATACAATTAAAAGAATTTAGAATTTCTAGGAAATATAAACTATTGATATTTGTATCTCGTATAAGCTTCTTAATTGAATATCTCGACAATGCCAACGGTTCCGAAGCCAAGACAAAAATTAGCGGAGATAAAGGGCAGCCTTGACGAGTGCCGTTAGTGATTGGAAAAGTAGGGGACGAAAATCCCATACTCAACACCTTTGCCAAGGGGGTAGAATACAGAGCCATAACACTTTGGATAAAGAAAGGCTGAGGGGAGTAATAGTTGAAAAACCTAAAGGAGATATGCCGGAAGATCAGCCAAAACCACCACACCCGGGACACCACGGATCCGCACGTTGTTTCTGCGTGAGCGTTCCTCTAAGTCACCAACTTTTGTAGCCAGCGCGTCATGAGTAGGGATGAGCTGTTCGGTTCGATCGGTTCCGAGTTCGATTCGAACATCGCCTGTTCGCGAACTATGAACATTTCCGCATGTTCGCCCACAATGCACCACAATGGACTTTTTCCACTGGTCTGAAGCTTGTAATTGGCTACAGCCTGCACCTGACCACAGTTTAGGTGCAACACTATGCCAATCACGGCTCAGAGTCCTGATTGGGCAAATTTTGCCTAATCATGGGCTCACAGAGCTAAGTCCCGCAGCACACTATATAAGGTTTCACACAGCGCTTCAGCACGTGTTTTTTGAGAGTAGATTATTCTGTTAGTGTGTGTTCTCACTGCCAGTCTGCCACCAGCTACTGGGGGGGGGGGGTCTCATTTCTACAAAATATCTGGGAATTGTTCTAATCTGTGTGTTCTCACTGCCAGCAACTATTGTGGGGGTCCTATCATTTTAATATTGGACTGCAGGGTCCAACCCTGCACTCTTCCACAATACCACAGAGGGTTACGGTGTTATGGCACTGT
Source organism: Leptobrachium leishanense (assembly GCA_009667805.1). NCBI lineage: Eukaryota > Metazoa > Chordata > Amphibia > Anura > Megophryidae > Leptobrachium > Leptobrachium leishanense. The sequence continues at coordinate 31,079 of RXON01000059.1, forward strand.
TGCCGACGCTAAAGGCCCAATTTTAAAGCACCTATTGTTACTTTCATCCAAAGCCTGCATAAGTTTCACCATAATTTAGCCAAAAAAATCACTAAACTTGTTCTTCGTTTCCTAAAATGTCTCCTCTTTTCATACAGGCTGCCGCCCCAAGCAGTTGTTTATGAATAGATTAAAGGAAAACCGTTTACCGTCATTTGAAACGTAATTTTTTTGTTTTTAAATGTTTCTATACATCCTAGAAATCCGCCACTTCACGGGCAGGTTATGGGGACCTCCTAGGCACGATATTTGAAGGAATTTGTTTTTATTTTTAACCCTTATTTCATGGAAAACTCACTGTTCCTTTAAAAACTTTTTTTTTTTTTTTACTTTTTGTCCTTGTTTCCTGTCCCCCAGGGCACTACCCGGACCCCCATACACCTTTTACGGCAAATATCTAGCATATATGCCCTCTTGCAGGGCACTCTAAAAACCGAACTTTTGAGTCCCATTGACTTGCATTGAGTTCGGTTCATGTTCAAGTTCGAACTCGAACTTTTGAAATTGTTCGCGTTTGAATGCGAACCGTACACGGGGGTGTTCGGCTCATCCCTAGTCATGAGCTATTTGAAAATTCTGGTGTCTGTCTACAAGATCATTATGAGCTAGGCAAATGTCGTCAGATTTGGACTCAAGATTGTCAGTGCGGTCACCTAAATCCTGAACATCGCGGCGGAGCTCCTGCAGCGCCTCTTTGAAATCAGCCTGGAGAGTAGCACGGAGTCCCTGAAGCATATCATGCATTGCCCTCTCAGATGCTGGGGACGTGTCAGATAAGAGATCCGCATCCTGTTCCTCCAAGTGCAGGCCAGAGATAGAAGAACCCGAGATCGGGGAGCCGCCATCTTGAATGTTGCAGCCGTTTTTGGATCGACAGGACCGGGTCCCCTCAAGCTGCCGCCGGGCTTTTGGAGGAGCCATCCTGCTTCAGGAGGGTGTTCGGATCTCAAGGGAGGTAAATTGAGGCTGGGATGCCCCTTGTATTAGCCGCTAGATTGGGAGAACCGAGCGCCGCTCACAGAGCTCTCAGATCTCTCAGATCTTGCGGCTGCTCGTGTCGCCGGCTAGCCACGCCCCCACCCTGCGGTGAAGTCATCCACCGCAAGGTCCACGGACTGTGTTGCAGGGATCCACAATAAACCAGATGAACACAGCCGACGAACCGCTGAACAGCAACCACCGCAATCTGCTGAACAGACAGTCGAAAAAGCCACCGCAATCCTCTGAACAGACCGTGGAAAGCCACCGCAATCCGCTGAACAGACCGTCGAAAGCCGCAATCCTCTGAAGAGACTGTCGAAAGCCACTGCAATCCGCTGAACGGACCGGCTACAGCCGCAATCTGCTGAACAGACCGTCGAAAGTCACCGCAATCCACTGAACAGACCGTTGAAAGCCGTCGCAATCCGCTGAACGGAACGTCGACAGCCGCCGCAATCCACTGAACAGACCGTCGAAAGCCGCTGCAATCCACCGAACAGACCGTTGAAAGCCGCTGCAATACACTGTTGAAAGCCATCGCAATCCACTGAACGGCCTGTCGAAATCCACTGAACAGACTGTCGACAGCCGCCGCAATCCAATGAACCCAGACGCAATCCGCTGAACAGACTATCAAAAGCCGTCGCAATCCGCTGAACAGACCGTCGAAAGCTGCTGCAATCTACCGAACAGACCGTTGAAAGCCGCTGTAATACAGACTGTTGAAAGCCATCGCAATCCGCTGAACGGCCCGTCAAAATCCACTGAACAGACTGTCGACAGCCGCCGCAATCCAATGAACCCAGCCGCAATCTGCTGAACAGACCGTCGAAAGCCACCGCAATCCACTGAACCCAGCCGCAATCTGCTGAACAGACCGTCAAAAGCCGTCGCAATCCACTGAACAGACCGTCGAAAGCTGCTGCAATACAGACTGTTGAAAGCCGCCGCAATCCACTTAACGTAGCCACGGTCCACTGAACAGACCGCGAAAGCCGCCGCAATCCACTACACGCAGCCAAAATCCACTGAACAGACCACCGAAAGACGCCACAATCCAATAAACGCAGCCGATGATCCACTGAACCGACTGCCAAGCATCAGCTGGCTAACCTGGGAGCAGAGCACTGCAATACACCCATGGAAAGTAGCAGGGACCCCAGGCAGGAGTGTGAACTCACACTCAGGTGCACCTGGGGCAGGGGCTTCGAAGCAGATAGTTAGCCCCCTCAACTAGCTCCACTCCGTCGTCGCTGCCGCGTCCTTATGTCACTGCAAAGGCGTCGCGCGGTTCTACATTCAGAATGTAAGGAGAATCGCGCGGCGCCTCTGCAGTGACGTCAGGACGGAGTGACGACTTGGTGGAGCTCCGTCGGGGGACTGGCTGTTGGCAGGTGAGCCTGCTGGAGCCAGAGAAGACTACACCTCCCGGCGTGCTGCGCGGAGCGGGGCCGCATGCTCGGTTTGATACCAATCTTCAATGACTGGCTTAAATCGAGCGTGCCCTCCAGCCGTGATGGATCCCACCTCTCCCAAATCCGGGAGTTCCTGAAGTGTTTGCTGGTGTCAGGGAGCCTGTATTCACTTGAGGGAGACCCCTGAAACATCTGAGACCCCTTCCAGGGGGGGCAGTAACAGTGATATAGAAAGGGTATATTGCCCCCACTCGGAGGCTAGTCCATATAACAGTGATATAGAAAGGGTATATTGCCCCCACTCGGAGGCTAGTCCATGTAACAGCGATATAGAAAGGGTATATTGCCCCCACTCGGAGGCTAGTCCATATAACAGTGATATAGAAAGGGTATATTGCCCCCACTCGGAGGCTAGTCCATGTAACAGAGATATAGAAAGGGTATATTGCCCCCACTCGGAGGCTAGTCCATGTAACAGCGATATAGAAAGGGTATATTGCCCTCACTCGGAGGCTAGTCCATGTAACAGTGATATATAAAGGGTATATTGCCCCCACTCAGAGGCTCGTCTTTGTAACAGCGATTATAGAAAGGATATATTGCCCCCACTAAGAGGCTAGTTCATGTAACAGCGATATAGAAAGGGTATATTGCCCCCACTCGGAGGCTAGTCTATATAACAGGGATATAGAAAGGGTATATTGCCTCCACTCGGAGGCTAGTCCATGTAACAGTGATATATAAAGGGTATATTGCCCCCACTCAGAGGCTCGTCTTTGTAACAGCGATTATAGAAAGGATATATTGCCCCCACTAAGAGGCTAGTTCATGTAACAGCGATATAGAAAGGGTATATTGCCCCCACTCGGAGGCTCGTCCATGTAACAGCGCTATAGAAAGGGTATATTGCGGTGGATGGGGAGCCAGTGAAGGGACTCATGGAGAGGAGCGACGGGTGAGGTGGATGGGGAGCCAATGAAGAGACTCGCAGAGAGGAGCGGCAGAGACAGAGCGGCGGGTGAGGTGGATGGGGAGCCAGTGAAGGGACTTGCAGAGAGGAGCAGCAGAGACAGAGCGGTGGGTGAGATGGATGGGGAGCCAGTGGAGGGACTCGCAGAGAGGAGCAGCAGAGACAGAGCGGTGGGTGAGGTGGATGGGGAGCCAGTGAAGGGACTCGCAGAGAGGAGCAGCAGAGACAGAGCGGTGGGTGACGTGGCTGGGAGCCAGTGAAGGGACTCGCAGAGAGGAGCAGCAGAGACAGCGCTCCCCATCTCCTCCTGGTTCCACCTCCAACCCTTCTAGATTGTGAGTTCCTATGGGAATAGGGCCCTCATCTCCTCCTCTACTGGTTTATCAAATGTTGTTCAATGTATTGTAACCCTGTCTATATTGTGCCCATTGAACAGCGCTGCGGATTATGATGCCGATTTATAAATAAAGATTAATAATAATAACCCCCCCTGCCTACATCTCCTCCCTTATACCCAGGTACAGTTGTGTTCAAAATTATTCACCCCCCAATGCTGTAAAGGGTTTTAGGGAATTTAGTGTACATTTGTAATTGTATTCAGAATGAAATCCTACAAGGACTTTTTAAAGAACCATATAGAAACATAGAAACATAGAAAAATGTGGGCAGATAAGAACCTTTCGGCCCATCTAGTCGCCCAATTACATGGATACTTAACCTGGATTTATCTTTTGTTTAGGATAGCCTTATGCCTATCCCATGCCTGCTTAAATTCAATCACTGTTTTGGCCTCTACCACTTCAACTGGAAGACTGTTCCATGTATCCACCACCCTCTCAGTAAAATAATGCTTTCTGATGTTACTTTTAAACCTTTGCCCCTCTAATCTAAGACTATGTCCTCTTGTTTTGCTACTTTGTTTCCTTTTAAATATACTCCCTTCCTCTACCTTGTGGATTCCCTTTACGTATTTAAATGTTTCTATCATATCTCCTCTGTCTCGTCTTTTTTCCAAGCTGTACATGTTAAGATCATTAAGCCTTTCCTGGTAACTTTTCTCCTTCAAGCCATACACCATTTTAGTAGCCCTTCTCTGAACTCTCTCTAAGATGTCTATATCCTTCTGGAGATACGGTCTCCAGTACTGCACACAGTACTCCAAGTGAGGTCTCACCAGTGCTCTGTACAGTGGCATGAGCACTTCCCTTTTCCTACTGCTAATACCTCTCCCTACACAACCAAGCATTCTGCCAGCATTTCCAAGCATTCTGCCAGCATTTCCTGCTGCTCTATTACATTGACTACTTACCCTTAGATCCTCTGAAATAATGACCCCTAAATCCCTTTCCTCAGATGTTGAGGTTAGGACTGTATCAAATATTCTATATTCAGCCCTTGGGTTTTTACGTCCCAGGTGCATTATCTTGCACTTATCCACATTAAAACTCAATTGCCACAACTCCCACCATTTTTTTAGTTTACCTAAATCATTTGTCATTTGGCTGATCCCTCCAGGAACGTCAATCCTGTTGCAAATCTTTGTGTCATCAGCAAAAAGACAAACTTTTCCATGCAACTAAAATGACATCAATTGGTTTTGTAATACAGTAGTAAATGTTTCTTTTGTGAATTCTTCATTGACACAATTATTCAACCCCTTAAAGACTACCACTCTGAAGCACAGAGGTTCATTCAAGTGTTTTCAATCAGGTATTGAAAACACCTGTGGATGTCACGGAGCAGCAATAAAGCATAATAAGCACCAATTAGACAGCTTTAAAATGACTGTGATACTCAGCTCCTTCTAGACATTTACTGGTGTGGTTACAAACATGGTGAAGTCAAGAGAATGGTCCAGGAAGACAAGAGAAGAGGTGATTACTCTTCACAGGAAGGGCAATGGCTATAAGAAGATTGCAAAGATGTTAAACATACCAAGAGAGACCATAGGAAGCATCATTCGCAAATTCAAGGCAAAGGGCACTGTTGAAACGCTACCTGGTCGTGGCAGAAAGAAGATGCTGACTTCGACTGCTGTGCGCTACCTGAAGCGTAGAGTGGAGAAAAGTCCCCGTGTGACTGCTGAGGAACTGAGAAAAGATTTGTCAGATGTGGGTACTGAAGTTTCAGCTCAGACAATACGGCGCACACTGCGTAATGAAGACCTCCATGCCAGAACTCCCAGGCGCACCCCCTTGCTGTCTCCAAAGAATAAGAAGAGTCGACTGCAGTATGCCAAAAGTCATGTGGACAAACCACAGAAGTTTTGGGATAGTGTTCTGTGGACTGATGAAACAAAATTAGAACTGTTTGGGCCCATGGATCAACGCTATGTTTGGAGGAGGAAGAACAAGGCCTATGAAGAAAAGAACACCTTGCCTACTGTGAAGCATGGCGGGGGGTCAATCATGCTTTGGGGCTGTTTTGCTTCTGCAGGTACAGGGAAGCTTCAGCGTGTGCAAGGTACCATGAATTCTCTTCAGTACCAGGAAATATTGGATGACAATGTGATGCAGTCCGTCACAAACCTGAGGCTTGGGAGACGTTGGACCTTTCAACAGGACAATGATCCCAAGCATACCTCCAAGTCCACTAGAGCATGGTTGCAGATTAAAGGCTGGAACATTTTGGAGTGGCCATCGCAGTCACCTGACTTAAATCCCATTGGGAACCTCTGGTGGGACTTAAAGAAAGCAGTTGCAGTGCGCAAGCCTAAGAATGTGACTGAACTGGAGGCTTTTGCCCATGACGAATGGGCGAAGATACCCGTAGATGGCTGCAAGACACTTGTGTCAAGCTATGCTTCACGTTTAAAAGCTGTTATAACTGTAAAAGGATGTTGTACTAAGTACTAAGATTGAATGTCACTTGGGGGTTGAATAAAACTGATAATGATGTGAGCACAGAAAAGACATTTGTGGTTATTTCATTATAAATGTTATGTTATATTTGTCTGACCTACACGTGCCTCTTTGATTTAATTGTAAGCAAGATGACTGAATGATCAAAATCAATGTCAAACTGGCCAAAACACTCAATTTCAGTGGGGGTTGAATCATTTTGAACACAACTGTATATCCCATACTGACCACTTCACTCGGCCAATGATCTGATACGATCAGCTTCACGTACCCGAACACACAACTCCCACCTTCAGGACTTCTCCCGAGCTGCCCCCTTTCTATGGAACTCCCTTCCCGCAACATCAGACTCTCTCTGTGTCTCCAGTCCTTCAAGAAGTCTCTGAAAACACATTTCTTTAGAGAAGCCTATCGGCTCACTCCATGATTCCCCACTGTACATTTCATAACTCCATCTTCCCACACAGCCCACATGTACCCCTGCTACTTCACATACCCTGTTAACCCTCACCTAATGTGTCACCCCCCTCCTCTTAGATTGTAAGCTCTTGAGCAGGGTCAATACTGGAAGCAAGCACAGGACTGGCTTGTGGGCGGTTTCTGAGGGCTGGGGTGGCTGGCAGAATGCATTAACAGCATAAAGACTGATCATCGAGAAGCTTCTGGCCATCTGGGGAGGACGAGGAACCTTTCCACGTGAATCTCACATCTGACTCCTTGCTGGTGCGAGTCGGATCCTTCTGCCCACACAGACTGGCATTGATCCACGATGCCCAGCAGCAGTGAGAAGTGCACAGCACCAGCGACACCTCCTGGCTCTCATAGGTCATGTATACAAAAAAATAAAATAC
>RXON01000060.1:0-84043 GCA_009667805.1 Leptobrachium leishanense
TAACCACTGGAAGGCGCTGAAGAGAGCTACTCAAGGTAGAATCTGCACCACGGCCCTTGTTCCCGGTTATCTGCAATTTGGTTTTCCGAGAAGAGGATTTTGAATGCGGCGCCCAGGCCCTACAGGAGTAAAAAACGCAGAGATTCAGGCGATTTATCGAGTCTGTAATACACCGGATTGTTTGCGCACCTGAAGCTTCCCCCAACACTGACATTTAAACCACCCCCCACAGTCCATTATTCTGGAAATGTTCCTGAAGTGACTCCAGAACTGCATGTGCAAGAAGGAGAAAACGATTAAAAAACCTTTAAACGCAGAAAAAAGTTTCCTATATCACTGTTATGTAGACTAGCCTCCGAGTGGGGGCAATATACCTTTTTATATCGCTGTTATATGGACGAGCCTCCGAGTGGGGGACAATATACCCTTTCTATATCGCAGTTACATGGACTAGCCTCCGAGTGGGGGCAATATACCTTTTTTATATCGCTGTTATATGGACGAGCCTCCGAGTGGGGGCAATATACCCTTTCTATATCGCAGTTACATGGTCTAGCCTCCGAGTGGGGGCAATATAACTTTTTATATCGCTGTTATATGGACTAGCCTCCGAGTGGGGGCAATATACCCTTTCTATATCGCTGTTACATGGACTAGCCTCCGAGTGGGGGCAATATACCCTTTCTATATCACTGTTATGTAGACTAGCCTCCGAGTGGGGGCAATATACCTTTTTTATATCGCTGTTATATGGACGAGCCTCCGAGTGGGGGCAATATACCCTTTCTATATCGCAGTTACATGGACTAGCCTCCGAGTGGGGGCAATATACCTTTTTTATATCGGTGTTATATGGACTAGCCTCCGAGTGGGGACAATATACCCTTTCTATATCACAGTTATATGGACTAGCCTCCGAGTGGAGGCAATATACCCTTTCTATATCCCTGTTATATGGACTAGCCTCTGAGTGGGGGCAATATACCCTTTCTATATCGCTGTTACATGGACTAGCCTCTGAGTGGGGGCAATATACCCTTTTCTATATCACTGTTATATGGACGAGCCTCCGAGTGGGGGCAATATACCCTTTCTATATCGCAGTTACATGGACTAGCCTCTGAGTGGGGGCAATATACCCTTTCTATATCACTGTTATATGGACGAGCCTCTGAGTGGGGGCAATATACCCTTTCTATATCACTGTTATATGGACTAGCCTCCGAGTGGGGGCAATATACCTTTTTTATATCGCTGTTATATGGACTAGCCTCCGAGTGGGGGCAATATACCTTTTTTATATCGCTGTTATATGGACTAGCCTCCGAGTGGGGGCAATATACCCTTTCTATATCGCTGTTACATGGACTAGCCTCCGAGTGGGGGCAATATACCCTTTCTATATCACTGTTATATGGACGAGCCTGCGAGTGGGGGCAATATACCCTTTCTATATCGCTGTTACATGGACGAGCCTGCGAGTGGGGGTAAAATACCCTTTTTATATCACCGTTACATGGATGAGCCTCCAAGTAGGGGCAATATACCCTTTTTATATCACCGTTACATGGATGAGCCTCCAAGTAGGGGCAATATACCCTTTCTATATCGCTGTTATATGGACGAGCCTGCAAGTGGGGGCAATATACCCTTTCTATATCGCTGTTATATGGACGAGCCTGCGAGTGGGGGCAATATACCTTTTCTATATCGCTGTTTCATTGACTAGCCTCCGAGTGGGGGCAATATACCCTTTCTATATCGCTGTTTCATGGATTAGCCTCCGAGTGGGGGTAAAATACCCTTTTTATATCACCGTTACATGGATGAGCCTCCAAGTAGGGGTAATATACCCTTTCTATATCGCTGTTACAAGGACGAGCCTCCGAGTGGGGGCAATATACCCTTTCTATATCGCTGTTACATGGACTAGCCTCCGAGTGGGGGCAATATACCCTTTCTATATCGCTGTTATATGGACGAGCCTGCAAGTGGGGGCAATATACCCTTTCTATATCGCTGTTACATGGATGAGCCTGCGAGTGGGGGCAATATACCCTTTCTATATCGCTGTTTCATGGACTAGCCTCCGAGTGGGGGCAATATACCCTTTCTATATCGCTGTTATATGGACGAGCCTGCGAGTGGAGGCAATATACCCTTTCTATATCCCTGTTATATGGACTAGCCTCTGAGTGGGGGCAATATACCCTTTCTATATCGCTGTTACATGGACTAGCCTCTGAGTGGGGGCAATATACCCTTTTCTATATCACTGTTATATGGACGAGCCTCCGAGTGGGGGCAATATACCCTTTCTATATCGCAGTTACATGGACTAGCCTCTGAGTGGGGGCAATATACCCTTTCTATATCACTGTTATATGGACTAGCCTCCGAGTGGGGGCAATATACCTTTTTTATATCGCTGTTATATGGACTAGCCTCCGAGTGGGGGCAATATACCCTTTCTATATCGCTGTTACATGGACTAGCCTCCGAGTGGGGGCAATATACCCTCTCTATATCACTGTTATATAGACGAGCCTGCGAGTGGGGGCAATATACCCTTTCTATATCGCTGTTACATGGACGAGCCTGCGAGTGGGGGTAAAATACCCTTTTTATATCACCGTTACATGGATGAGCCTCCAAGTAGGGGCAATATACCCTTTTTATATCACCGTTACATGGATGAGCCTCCAAGTAGGGGCAATATACCCTTTCTATATCGCTGTTACATGGACGAGCCTCCGAGTGGGGGCAATATACCCTTTCTATATCGCTGTTATATGGACGAGCCTGCAAGTGGGGGCAATATACCCTTTCTATATCACTGTTATATGGACGAGCCTGCGAGTGGGGGCAATATACCCTTTCTATATCGCTGTTACATGGACTAGCCTGCGAGTGGGGGCAATATACCCTTTCTATATCGCTGTTACATGGACTAGCCTGCGAGTGGGGGCAATATACCCTTTCTATATCGCAGTTACATGGACTAGCCTGCGAGTGGGGGCAATATACCCTTTCCATATCACTGTTAGGCGGCTGTCGACTGTCCATTCAGCAGATTGCGATGGCTTTCAACAGTCTGTATTGCAACAGCTTTCGACGGTCTCTCCAGTGGATTGCGGTGGCTTTCGACGGTCTGTTCAGCGGATTGCGATGGCTTTCGACGGTCTGTTCAGCGGATTGCGATGGCTTTCGACGGTCTGTTCAGCGGATTGCGGTGGCTTTCGATGGTCTGTTCAGAGGATTGCGGTGGCTTTCGATGGTCTGTTCAGAGGATTGCGGTGGCTTTCGAAGGTCTGTTCAGCGGATTGCGGTGGCTTTCAACGGTCTGTTCAGCGGATTGCGATGGCTTTCGACGGTCTGTTCAGCGGATTGCGATGGCTTTCGACGGTCTGTTCAGCGGATTGCGATGGCTTTCGACGGTCTGTATTGCAACAGCTTTTGATAGTCTATCCAGTGGATTGCGACGGCTTTTGACGGTCTGTTCAGCAGATTGCGGCTAGGTTCAGTGGATTGCGGTGGCTTTCGACGGTCTGTTTAGCGGATTGCGGTGGCTTTCGATGGTCTGTTCAGAGGATTGCGGTGGCTTTCGATGGTCTGTTCAGCGGTTCGTTGGCTGTGTTCAGGTTTATTGTGGATCTCTGCAACACAGTCCGCGGACCTTGCGGTGGATGAATTCACGGCAGGGTCAGGGAAGTCGCCGGAGAGCCACGAACATGAGACCACGGAAAATTCAAGGAAATTAATAACAGTAACAGAAGGGTAAAAATAAAACAGTCAGGGTTATCCAAAGAGATTCGAATTGCTTGAGAAAGGTAACCGGATACTGAAAATCAGCGTTCGGTTACCTTTCCTGGCCATTCGGCTATCCAGAGAGCAGGCAATTCGCCAAATCCCGGCGAATTGCCTGCACATACGGTGCCTGTTCGATGCCTGTTCGGTCCCTGTTCGAGGGCAGTGAAATCCCCATGAAAAATTACTGCTTCGGCTATTCAGAGAACACAAACCAGCAGTGAAAGGTTCCCCTAATGTCCTGCCATTCAGTGGTTTCATTCGGTAAGTTTATTCAGGAGAATCCCATAGGCTTCAATGTTAAAAATATTCCCGTTTTAATTCAATATCTAATAAACCGTTTATTATAAAATTCTGCAGCAAAAAGTCTCTTTAAGCATTTTTCTGAATTTTTTAAAAAAAAAATTAAAAGTCCGATTTTTTTTTTTTTTTTCAGTTTAGTTATTTTTTTTGTAACAGCCCTCTTTATTATCATTCCCTGGACCTCCTGTGAAAATTTCAGACATTTTCGCTCAGTAGTTTCTTTGCAAACAGCGTTTCTTTTTCCCAGATTCATACAAATGGTTTTTCTAATTTATTCACTGCCTCCTCTATGTCACAGCTGCTTCGACTCTGTGTGATTCGGCTCCTGTTCGGCTCCTGTTCGGCTCCTGTTCGGCTCCTCTTCGAAGGTTAATCCAGATGTTTTTGCTTGTTTTCAGCGTGCATTCGGTTAGTTTTCGTCGGGTTTGCGGCAGCTTTTCCCTGCAATTCGGGGACCCTGTGTTGTTTGCTGAATACACCGCAGGGTCACCGAAATGCAATCGGCAAAAGGAACCGAATTGAAGAGAACGAAAAGTCACCGAACGTGCGGTGACTTTTCGAATCTCTTTGGATAACCCTGAGTATCCATTAAAAAGTTATTAACCCCTGAGATGCCATTACAGCTGAAATAACCGTAAAATGCCATAAAACCCAGGGAAAAAATAAAAGTCAGTGTGAAAACTGCATGAAAAAGTATGATTTTACTTTATTAAATAATTTGCGATTAATAATACACATTATACCGTCATGGTGGATATCATTACTCTGCTCTATCAAATGACACCTCCAGCAGCCCGCTGCCATGCTCAGGGACGGAGATACAGGGGTCCAAAGGACCCCCCCCCCTCCCTCCTGCAATCCAAGCTTCCCCCAGGGGAGAAAGCAGCAATCCCTACCCGCAGTCAGTGACTCTCAGTGCAGGGAGAGGTGCTGGCACGGGGCGGCCGATACACTCCCTTTGGGTAATCTCTTATTTTAGCGTCTTTTATTCAGTCCATCAAGCCAATTTAGTATTTTAGCGTCTTTTATTCTCAGAGCTGCTGCTGTGAAGTCAATATTTATACAATGTTGCAAGAAAGCTTTGAGTGTCACACTCCCATACCACGTTTTACTGACTCAACAAATTCACTGCTATAGGTATTTTACAGAATTGTTGTGTTTTTCCTCAAACCATTACACAAAACTACCTTAAATAGCTGCTGTTATTAACCCCTTCACTACTCAGTTATAACAATTGTTTTTTCATCTAACATTACACAATACTACCTTAAATAACTGCTGTTATTAACCCCTAAATAACTGCTGTTATTAACCCCTAAATAACTGCTGTTATTAACCCCTAAATAACTGCTGTTATTAACCCCTAAATAACTGCTGTTATTAACCCCTAAATAACTGCTGTTATTAACCCCTAAATAACTGCTGTTTTTAACCCCTAAATATCTGCTGTTTTTAACCCCTAAATAACTGCTGTTATTAACCCCTAAATAACTGCTGTTATTAACCCCTAAATAACTGCTGTTATTAACCCCTAAATAACTGCTGTTATTAACCCCTAAATAACTGCTGTTATTAACCCCTAAATAACTGCTGTCATTAACCCCTAAATAACTGCTGTCATTAACCCCTAAATAACTGCTGTCATTAACCCCTAAATAACTGCTGTCATTAACCCCTAAATAACTGCTGTCATTAACCCCTAAATAACTGCTGTCATTAACCCCTAAATAACTGCTGTCATTAACCCCTAAATAACTGCTGTCATTAACCCCTAAATAACTGCTGTCATTAACCCCTAAATAACTGCTGTCATTAACCCCTAAATAACTGCTGTCATTAACCCCTAAATAACTGCTGTCATTAACCCCTAAATAACTGCTGTCATTAACCCCTAAATAACTGCTGTCATTAACCCCTAAATAACTGCTGTCATTAACCCCTAAATAACTGCTGTCATTAACCCCTAAATAACTGCTGTCATTAACCCCTAAATAACTGACGTTATTAACCCCTACACTGTTGAGTTATTTCACCTTTCACAGTTTTGTGCTCAAGGTTTTTTTTCTCCACATGGTTGAAATGGGTTAACGCTCAGACTATACAGTATATCACATTGTGTATTAATTTAGCTTTTTCTCTTAATGCCATTTTAGGGGTTAATGGATAGGCTACATGCTTCAGTGTATACATTTCATGTTTTCCCTTGATTACCGCCATTTTATGGGTTAACGTGTAGGCTCTGGCCCAGAGTGGCCATCGGGCATGCTGGGCGTTTGCAGCTAGCCTCTCGGCCAGATGGCCGTCATCATAACCAGCCGCACTGAGAGGCAGCCTAGGCTGACTTTAAGATCGCATCTGAAGCACCCTATGACCTAGTCAGCGGGAGCCGGCTGGCCGCCGGCCCCCGCTGATTAGGTCACAGGGCACGGCGCATGACGTCCGCTGCCCTATGCCCTTGCGGCAGACGTCACGCAACGCACTATGTGACCAAGTCAACGGGGGCTCCCTCTGATTAGGTCACAGGGCACGCCGCGTGACATCAGCCGCCAGGGCCTAGGGCGGCACATGGTGCACCCTGTGTCGGAATCAGAAGGGGCCAGTTGCCATAGAAGTTCACAGGGCCACAGCTCCACAGTAATGTGCAGTGTTTACTATGGAGCTCTGACACCTTCCTAAACACTGCACGTTACTGTGGGGTGCTCTGTGACACCCTCCTAAACACTGCTGCGTGGTGTTTTACAGGGTGTCACAGAGCTCCACAGTAATGTGCAGTGTGTATGAGGGTGCCATAGAGCTCCACGGTAATGTGCAATGTGTATGAGCATATCACAGAGCTCCACAGCAATGAAACTCACAGTAATGTGCGCTGTGTAGAAAAAAAAAAGTGGACTGCTCAATCCTATTTTTGTCCCAGTCCGGCCTGGGTAGGCTACATATTTCACAGTGTATTCATTTAATGTTCTCCCTCAATTAATGGCACTTTAGGGGTTAAGGATAGGCTCAATGCCACACTGTTTATTTTTTTATTGTATTTCCCTTGGTTTATGCATTTTAGGAAGTTAGACACTAAAGGGTCTATTCACCTTTAGACCCTTTGCTTTTCGCCACATTTCGGCGAATCCATTTTGCCAAAAATATGGTGAATTCTCTATTTAGCGAATCGTCACCATAATTTTGTGAAAATTGGAGTCTCTGCAGCAGTTATCTGATGTCTGCGAAAAGCGGTGAATAAAATAGTGAATTTAACCCCTTCGCTGCTGAGCCATTTCACCTCTGTGTTCCGAGCTTATTTTTACCGGTTTTGCTCATCATGTTTAAATGTGATTTTGAAGTCATTTTATTATACGACACAGGCACATTATATATCACTTTTTACAGCAGACTCGAAAGATTCATAATATAACATTAGGGTTGCACCGATACTAGTATCGATATCGGTGCCGATACCGGGTACTGCAGGAGTACTTGGTACTCGTGCAGTACCCCCGATATTTTTTTCCGATACCGGAAGCCGGCATTGAGCCGGCTTGCCGGTATCCGAGGGGCTGCGGCGGCTGTCCGAATGCTCTATCGGCATTCGGACAGGCCCTGCAGCTGGTCACCTAACTTTGTTTAATACTTACCTTCCTTCAGCGCCGCCGGGAAAGTCTTCGCGCGCGCGTGCTCCTTCGAAGGACCCCAGCCGCGACCACGTGGGACCATGTGATCGCGGCTGGGGTCCTTCCAACGAGCGCGCGCGCGGGAACTTTCCCGGCGTCGCTGAAGGAAGGTAAGTATTAAACAAAGTGAGCAGCTGCAGGGCCTGTCTGAATGCAGATAGAGCATTCGGACAGGCCCTGCAGCTGCTCTCTGCTCATACTTACCTTCCTTCAGCGACGCCGGGAAAGTTCCCGCGCGCGCGCTCGTTGGAAGGACCCCAGCCGCGATCACATGGTCCGACGTGGTCGCGGCTGGGGACCTTCCAAGGAGAGCGAGCGAGCGCGCGCGCGAAGACTTTCCCGGCGGCGCTGAAGGAAGGTAAGTATGAGCGGAGAGTGGGGGGCATAACCATGAGCAGCGGGGGCATATCCATGAGCAGGGGGGCACATCCATGAGCGGGGGGCACATCCATGAGCAAGGGGGGGCACATCCATGAGCAGGGGGGCACATCCATGAGCAAGGGGGGGCACATCCATGTGCAAGGGGGGGCACATCCATGTGCAAGGGGGGGCACATCCATGTGCAAGGGGGGGCACATCCATGTGCAAGGGGGGGCACATCTATGTGCAAGGGGGGGGCACATCTATGTGCAAGGGGGGGCACATCCATGTGCAAGGGGGGGCACATCCATGTGCAAGGGGGGGCACATCCATGTGCAAGGGGCACATCCATGAGCAGGGGGGGGCATATCCATGAGCAGGGGGGGGCATATCCATGAGCAGGGGGGCAATTATCCATGAGCTGGGGGCAATTATCCATGAGCTGGGGTCAGGATATCCATGAGCTGGGGCAATATCCATGAGACCTGGGGCAAATCCATGAGACCTGGGGGCTTTATAGGAGGTCTGTTCTTATTGGAAAGCGTCACATGACATAAAATAAAAGTATCGCGTAATTGGTATCGGTGAGTACTTGAACAAAAGTATCTGTACTCGTACTCGGTCTTAAAGTGGTATCGGTGCATCCCTATATAACATTATTATATGTATTACGTCATGTCCTGCCAGAATGCTATAACAAAAAATTGGACTTTCTAATCATCTACAGCGTGTAGTTATTTTTTTTCACATGTTATCATCCGAGCCTTTCTGGTTATTCTACGGGTACACTTATTAAAAAAAAAAATATAAGAACTGGGAACTGGTTACTTTGTTAAAAAATATTTTTATTTATCTTGGATCAGCACAAAGAAAATCAAACAGAGATGTCATATTCTACAACAACGACAGATATGAAAACCACACAAACATGGCATCCAGCCGTTAAACTAAGTCATAATACAATTGTACCGAAACCAATTAGATCAAGTCCAGGTATTCCGTACGTGAACTGCCATCTCCACCATTATCTACATGAAGTGAATTCCACCAAGAGGCAAAAGGGTGGTTATGTGCAGATAGCTATAGTGTCTGTGGGGGAGGAGGCCAGAAAACGGGTTAAGGGGTGGTCAGGAGGACCTTGTGGGATCGGCGGTGTACCTCGCAGCAACAGGCAAAGAGTGCCAGGGAGCACAGAAAAAGGTACGTTGCAAAGAGTCCTTGGTTTCGTATGGAAGAGTACGAATAAAGGGGGACCACTTGGAAAAGAAGGGCTGAGTCCGCTTTTCCTGAGATACCAAAGCCTCAGTCCAGTCTGCCACAAATACGGCATATATTCTCTCGTAAACCATGCGAAAGGAAGCAGGGGAAGCGGAGATCCTTTGGGACATGATCGCTTTCTTGCCGGTCGGGGCTAGCAGAGTAAGCCAAAACCGATGGCATTTATCAAAAAGGCCGGGGGTGGGAGGGGTCAGACGATTAAAGATGGTCCATTCCGGGGTTAAAGGGAGTTCCAGCTGGAGAACCCACGGCTCGAGTCCTGCGGGAACGCCGTGCCCGCACTTCTCCCGCAGCGGGAATGTTGCGGGAACGCATGTTTCCGCTGTCGGCCGACTTATCACTGTGGCTGCTAGCGGAATGCGTTAAACTGCACTCCGCTAGCAGCCCCCTCGACTGGCCACGTTCCCTGACCACCTGCCTATCTGCTTCCTGTGCGCGGCCGTCGTCCCCAGCCCTGGGAAGGCTGTGACGCGGCCTGCAGCCGAGATCTCGCTAGAAGTGTCATGGCCTACAGAGGGCTGGGGAACACCGGCAGCAGCGTGCAGGAGCAGGGAGGAAGACGCGGCGCGGGAGGTCTGAGCTGCTGGGTAAGTATAATTCTGGGGTCAGCCTGGTTATATTATTCTGGATTCAGCCTGTGCATATTATGGGGGTCAGCCTGTGCATATTATTCTGGGGGTCAGCCTGTGCATATTATTCTGGGGGTTAGCCTGTGCATATTATTCTGGGGTCAGCCTGTGCATATTATTCTGGGGGTCAGCCTGGTATATTATTCTGGGGTAGCCTGGTATATTATTCTGGGGGTCAGCCTGTGCATATTATTCTGGGGGTCAGCCTGGGTATATTATTCTGGGGGTTAGCCTGGGTATATTATTCTGGGGGTCAGCCTGGGTATATTATTCTGGGGGTCAGCCTGGTTATATTATTCTGGGGGTCAGCCTGGTTATATTATTCTGGGGGTCAGCCTGGGTATATTATTCTGGGGGTCAGCCTGGGTATATTATTCTGGGGGTCAGCCTGGTTATATTATTCTGGGGGTCAGCCTGTGTATATTATTCTGGGGGTTAGCCTGGGTATATTATTCTGGGGGTCAGCCTGGGTATATTATTCTGGGGGTCAGCCTGGGGTATTATTATGGGGGTCAGCCTGGTTATATTATTCGGGGGGTCAGCCTGGTTATATTATTTGGGGTCAGCCTGTGTATATTATTCTGGGGGTTAGCCTGGGTATATTATTCTGGGGGTCAGCCTGGGCATATTATTCTGGGGGTTAGCCTGGGTATATTATTCTGGGGGTCAGCCTGGGTATATTATTCTGGGGGTCAGCCTGGTTATATTATTCTGGGGGTCAGCCTGGTTATATTATTCGGGGGGTCAGCCTGTGTATATTATTCTGGGGGGTCAGCCTGTGCATACATATATAATTCTGGAGGCCTGTGCCTGGTTATACATGATTCTCAGGAGATATATATATATATATATATATATATTATACACACAGACACATACACATACACTTTTTTTCTTCTTCAGGTAATGGGGGTTGTGGAATTCTTGGGTGAGTTCCCTCACTTTTTTGCCAGGACTTGACCCCTGGGAGAACCTGTAAACCAAATTGTCGTATTGTGTCCCAGAACAGTTGAATGAAGGGGCATGCCCATAAGCAATGGCGCAAGTCGGCCTGGGCACCCTGACATTTTAAACAGTTTGCGGTAGGCGATAGTCCAGCCCGAGCTGTTCTGTTGGGCGCCATATATGCTTGATGGAGTATTCTATAGAACATATCCCAGTAGTTAGCCGAAGGGAGGGAGCGTCTGGATAGTAAGGTGGACCCTATCAAGTCATGCACGGAGAGCTCCATCTAGTTATTGCTGCCCACGGGAGCTTGGTAGGTAGCGAATATTGCAAGAGCGTGTAAGTAGCAGAGGTAGAGGGGGGGACAAAGGGTGGGCTAGTAAGTGCGTGTCCAGTGGATTAGCTAGATCATTAGGGGATAGTGCGCTTAATTGGGTAAATAAAATACCGGGTGTATGTCTAGGAGGTGCAATTCGGTCCTTTAGGGTCGTATAAGAATACGACACGCTCGATACTCCATCAATGTAATGATGAAGATGGGTAAAACCACGTTGAGCCAAAGGTGTGAAAAATCGGAGCGGGGAGACGTTTTGAATGTGAGGGTTGTGAAGGATAGGGGACCACAAAGACGTTTTCCAGGTCAACTGAAGGCGCTTGCGAATCTTGATCCAAGCTACTTTCGTAGAGTAAAATAATGGATAGAGCGCAGGCTGGGGGGGGCAATGGGCGAGCTTTGGGGAAGGAATGCCAATAGGGAAGATGAGGGGAGCAATGCCTGTCCGACCTGTAAGGGTACAAAGTGTGAAGTGTCAATCAACCAGTCAGCAGCATAACGGTATAGGGCGCTAAATTATAATCAACTATACTTGGGAAATGAATACCTCCCTTATCTAGCGGCTGTTGGAGCGCGGGGAGTGGAATGCGTGCTCGTTTACCTTGCCGAATGAATGCCGCATATTGCCTATGTAATATACGCAGGTCTGTGGGTTTCAAGAATAGAGGCAAGACCTGCAGAGGGTAGAGCAATTTGGGGAACAAGGTCATTTTAATGAGTGCGGCCTTTCCTAAATAGCACAGAGGGAGAGAACTCCACGCCAACAAGAGCTGCTTAGTTTGGGTTAAATGAGGGTAAATATTGAGACTATATAAGTGTGACAGGTCCGCCGGTAGGACGATCTCATGGTATTTAATGGAAGGTGTGGGGATCCATGAAAATGGAAACTGTCTGAGCCAGTCGCCCTGCGGTTTCGGTCCCAGGGGCAAAGCAATAGTCTTAGTGTAATTAATTTGGAAACCCGAGGCCGCGTGAAATGAATCAAATCACGTCGATAGTGGATGCCGGGTTCGAAAGAAACAGGAGCAGGTCATCTGCAAAAGCTACCACTTTCAGGAGTTACAGAGGAGGACAAACTGATAGCAGTGATTGCCGGACATGTCTCTGATGCGGAGGAGGGGTTCCAGGGCGAGTTTAAACAGTTATGGCGATAAGGGGCCCCCCTGTCTGGTTCCCCTCTCTAGCACGAAGGGGGCAGAGTGGAGTCCATTCGCGGTGACCACTGTGGAAGGGTTGCGGTAGCGCGCGCAAAATCGGGTTAAGAACAACTTCTCAGAGTGGTGGAACTTAATAAATCTCTCTAAGCCCAGGATATCCTGTCGAACGCTTTATCGGCGTCACAACTCAATAGAAGATTGGAGGCGTGGGGAGTAAGGGAGGAGGACCATATGGCCGCTATAGTCTTGCGTATGTTCGTAGTAGAATGTCGGCCAGAAAGAAAGCCAGTTTTGTTGGGGCCTCACAAGACGTGCGAGAGGTCGCTGTAGGCGGCAAGTCATAATAGTGGAGAGCAGTTTCAGGTTGGTTTTTAACAACGCGATGGGCCGGTATGAGGTGCAAGGTTCCTCCCCTTGCAAAATATTGTTATAAAAGGGAGACCAAGTGTGGGATCACTGCGCCCGAAAGGAGCTTCTAATATTCCACCCCAAACCCGTCCCGTATTTGAGTGAGATGATCGCGTTACGGACGTCAGTGTGTGTAATAGGTGCTGAGAGTGCATCACGGTCGGTCAGGGACATCTTTGGAATCTGCGCTTTATGGAAAATGTTCAATTGTGCCGGACAATCGTCAGGGCCCGCCTTGTAGAAATCAGCAAGATGGGGGGTGGCTGGCAGCGGAGGGGAACAGACGTGCCTGGACGGAGCTCCTTGAGATGGTGCCTTGTTGGGGGCATTTTGGCTGGATATCTCCGTCTTTTCTCCAGTATTGGAGCTCCTCTGCGGCTAGCCATCGGCCGTGTATGGTCTGGAGCCTGTTTAGTCCCCCGCTCCGGACCACAGAGACTCGAGGCCTGGCCCGTTGATCCCCAGCTACAGCATCTCCCTGGCGTCCATTTTGTGGCCTACCACGCAGCATGGACCTCAGCTCAGCGGCGGTGCCAAACTTAAGCAGCCTGTCACCCTGGATGATGCCGTGATGTGGTCTGTGGAGACAGAGGGCCCCATCTCTCAGCCGCCAGGATTTCACCACAGGTGCTGCAGTTGCGGGGTTTGGAGGTCGGATACGGGCGCCGTCGTCCCCTCCCCTCCCCCCCCGTGATAGTGGATGCTGGACTGGCGGCCGCACCAGCAATATACACCACAGGCCGAGTTCTATATAAGTTTGTACTGCGCTACAGTACATAGCAGGATGGAAGCGCACCAGAAAAACACCTGATGGCAGACACAACAGACAGGGGTACAGAGAGAGAACAATCGTGATAACAAACCTGGTCAGCAACGTGTAGACACTTGTACTGCGCTACTATATGTGGCAGGATCAATAGCACACACCAGCAGCAGATACACCAGATGGGCACAGAGAAAGAGAATAGTCGTATAGGCAGGCAAAATCCACAACAGATTGGGTCCTCAAAACAAAGCAGGGTCAGTAACGAGTATACACAATATTTCAGTAAAGCAGCGATGCGGGAATGAAACTCCACGGCAAGGCAAGGCATACAGCGCGCGCTCCTGATTTAAGAGTCCCGGCGGCTCCGTGTCATCACGCCGTGCCCTGCCCCCTGATCAGCCACAACTGCGCCGGGTACCGCTGGAGCTACTGGCACTCGGCCAGCCGGCAGCACCATGCGTCCGGCCCACCCGATCGCCACCCGGGGCCCTGGATGTCACACTGTCACAGCGAACCCAACACCAGCTCTTAGCCAAAACTGGTAGACTGCCCCCCCCGAAACCTGTGTCTGGATCCGCCCCTGGTGACACCAACCCTAGTGACGCCACTGCTCCCTCCACCACAGTGGCAGACTTGCCCATTTCTCCAGTCCTTCAAGAAGTCTCTGAAAACGCATTACTATAGAAAAGCCTATCGGCTCACTCCATGATCCCCCACTGCACATTTCTTGCTCCATCTTCCCATTCAGTCCTCATGCACCCCGCTAGTTCAAATACCCTATTCATCCTCACCTAATGTGTCACCCCTCTCCTCTTAGATTGTAAGCTCTCGAGCAGGGTCCTCCCTCCTTCTGTTCCGTGTCTAACATATATGTATATTTGTTACTCTGTTTCCCCAATTGTACAGCACTAAGGAATTTGTTGGCGCTTTATAAATACTTGTAACTGTAACTAATTCAACAAAAGGCAACAGATTTTGCCTCTTCTTTTGATTTGAGCGTGGAGAAAAACAGTTGATTTTTTAAAATAATTTTTTGTTTTGTTAGCCTCAAAACAAAAATTTAAATAGTAATTTTGGAATGTTTCTTTTTAGTTTGTTTGGGGGGGGGGTAGGGGCGCTCCACATTTCTGTGCCTACAGGCTCCTGAGGTGCAAATCCGGCCCAGCATAGAGGTGGATTGTGATTTCTGTCGTGTCTATAGTGCCTCCACCCAGGCAGAATTCAGTCCAGTGTTCCCATGTCCCCCTGTAAGGTATTTGAGACCCTCTTGGTGTGTCTAGGCTTCCTAATATAAGTCTAAAATACCAACAATAATTTAATACGCTAAAATACTTCATAGAGGTGGATTGTGTTTTCTGTTGGGTCTATAGTGCCTCCACCCAGGCAGAATTCAGTCCAGTGTTCCCATGTCCCCCTATAAGGTATATGAGACCCTCTTGGTGTGTCTAGGCGTCTTAATATAAGTTTTAAATACCGGCAATAATTAAATACGCTAAAATACTTCATAGAGGTGGATGGTAATCTCTGTCGTGTCTATAGTGCCTCCACCCAGGCAGAATTCAGCCCAGTGTTCCTATGTCCCCCTATAAGGTATAGGAGACCCTCTTGGCGTGTCTAGGCTTCCTAATATAAGCCTCAAATACCGGCAATAATTAAATACGCTAAAATACTTCATAGAGGTGGATGGTAATCTCTGTTGGGTCTATAGGGCCTCCACCCAGGCAGAATTCAGTCCAGTGTTCCCATGTCCCCCCCCTATAAGGTATATGAGACCCTCTTGGCGTGTCTAGGCTTCCTAATATAAGTCTAAAATACCGACAATAATTAACCCATTAAGGACCACTGACATACATAGTCTGGGAATTTTCCTCAGGATGTACTAAGGACGTATGGTCCTTTTAACTTCTCCTTCCTCACTATACTCACCTCTCTGGCCAGGCTCCCACGATGGTCTGGCATGCTTGAAGCCTGCCCCATGTATTTATGGGGCCCGGCCGTGGCGATGGCGCCCCCCCCCAGCGCCAGCATTGTTAAATGTGAAACAAACAGCTCCACATAGAAACAACAACTCCACATAGAAGAGAAAGAGCAGCACCGCTGATGAGGGCACAGTCTGCCCTTTTCAGTGGTGGCTCTCTTTAACCCCTTAGGTGCCGAATCGTTATTCGAACTCGGAAGTGGCTGACATCTTGGATGTCAGCCAAGCCTCCTAGTCATCTCCCATCCACTGACGTCGCCGCCCTATGTGCATTTACATTAGTCGGCCAGTTAACCCACTAGCTGCCAAGTGGTGCTAGGGGGATCCTTTGGATCTCCCAATCCAAAGCAGCAAAAAAAAAAAAAAAAACTTGAGTATAATAAAATAGGACTTTAATTGACGTTTAAACATGATGAGCATAAAAGAGTCAACATGAGCTCAGCGCACAGAGTTGAAATGGCTCAGCACTGAAGGGGTCAAAAGGAAAAACATGTAAAAATTTTGTTTTTCTAATCTCAGTTTTTGATTTTGGGGATTAAATTTTGAGAAAGTGTGGGTTATCCATTTTTTTCATCATATTTCTTAAATTTTATTTAAAGTAAATTATTCGATATGATACACAAACGGTGCAGAAACGTAAAAAACAGCAGTGGGCACTTACGGACAGACAATCGTAACACTGCCTGGTCACTAAGGGGTTAAATACGCCAAAATACTTCATAGAAATGTATGGTAATCTCAGTTGTGCAGGGAAAGCCTAACAGTAGCTTTTTTTTCAAGCTGTCTGCAATTACTTCAACTTGCAACATTGTGTTTATAAACATTTGTTGCAAAGTGTGTTCAGCAGTGGCTGCAATATAAGACGCTTGATTCTTCCATAGGGAATTAAAGACGCTAAAATAAGAGATTACCCTCCCTTTGTGTGGCCGGAGGGGGGGGGCTGCGTGGGGGAGACGCTGGCACGGTAGGTTCCTTCTCTCCCTCCCAGCGTGTATGATGGGGCTGGGGGGAGGAGAGGCCGTTTCAACACTCCTACCTCCGGATGCTGTACACAGCTGTTTCGCGTCACTTATGGTGACGTGTGTGCACCGGAAGTGACGCGAGATCGCCATTGTGGCTTCCTCTGGGAACACGGAAGCTGGATGCAGGTTTCCGGAAAGGAAGGGCGCATATGCGGTGCAGCGAAACAAACTCCCCGCGGAAAAACGGACGCTCTGTTTTACGTTCCGGAGCGAAACATCGGCTCTCCGGGCTCCGGGAGGAAAATGAGCAGCAACTGGAACCGGAGGCTGATGGAGGCAACCGGTGAGGGGCCGGATAGCCTGGGGGGGGGGGGAGACTGTGGTCCCGGGAGCTCGAGGTTTTGGGGATGTTGAGGACGTGCACCGGGTAATTACGAGTTGCTGGGGGTGTCAGGGTACAGAGGACAATGTGGGGGTACAGAGGACAATGTGGGGGTACAGAGGACAATGTGGGGGTACAGAGGACCATGTGGGGGTACAGAGGACGATGCGGGGAATGTGGAGGTACAGAGGACGATGCAGGGAATGTGGGGGTACAGGACGATGCAGGGAATGTGGGGGTACAGAGGACGATGCGGGGAATGTGGAGGTACAGAGGACGATGCAGGGAATGTGGGGGTACAGGACGATGCAGGGAATGTGGGGGTACAGAGGACGATGCGGGGAATGTGGGGGTACAGAGGACAACGCGGGGATGTGGGGGTACAGAGGACAACGCGGGGAATGTGGGGGTACAGAGGACAACGCGGGGAATGTGGGGGTACAGAGGACAACGCGGGGAATGTGGGGGTACAGAGGACAACGCGGGGAATGTGGGGGTACAGAGGACAACGCGGGGAATGTGGGGGTACAGAGGACAACGCGGGGAATGTGGGGGTACAGAGGACAACGCGGGGAATGTGGGGGTACAGAGAACAACGCAGGGAATGTGGGGGTACAGAGGAGATGCGGGGGTACAGAGGACAACGCGGGGAATGTGGGGGTACAGAGGACGACGCAGGGAATGTGGGGGTACAGAGGAGGATGCGGGGAATGTGGGGGTACAGAGGACAACGCGGGGAATGTGGGGGTACAGAGGATGATGCGGGGAAAGATCAGACTTTCTTCACTATAAATTTCCAGCTCTGCCTCTTCCAAGCCAAGCAGACATATTATACGCCCTCATACACTCCCACTCCCAGAACCCAAAACACCTGTTTGCCGCCTTCACCTCCCTTCTCCGTCCTGCGGTGTCTGTTCCTCACACTGACCTCAAAGCCGAAGACCGAGCCTGCTTTCTCACAGCAAAACTAGAACAGATAAGAACTGAAATCTTCACCCGGGCAGGAAGATGTTAACCATGTCCATCCTCACATGATTAACTCCTTCCCTGCTGTGACTGAACAAGAGGTCCTTAAACTACTAGGATCCTCTCACCCCACTACCTGCCCCCTCCACCCCGTTCCCTCACATCTTGCCAAAACACTTTCTGTTTCTCTTCTACCATCCGAAAACCCACACCTTTAAGGCTCGGGTCAGACGAGCGCGTTCTGTGCGCAGCGGACGTACTTTCTGACTGACCACACGGTAGTGGCCGCACTTTTGTGACTGACGTTTTTTTTGACGGATGTAAATGGGAAATAAAATTAATATGAAAAAACATCTTGTCCGTGTGAGAGACGATGCGGGGAATGTGGGGGTACAGGGGACGATGCGGGGAATGTGGGGGTACAGGGGACGATGCGGGGATGATGTGGGGGTACAGGGGACGATGTGGGGGTACAGGGGACGATGCGGGGAATGTGGGGGTACATGGGAGGATGCGGGGAATGTGGGGGTACAGGGGACGATGCGGGGAATGTGGGGGTACAGGGGATGATGTGGGGGTACAGGGGACGATGCGGGGAATGTGGGGGTACATGGGAGGATGCGGGGAATGTGGGGGTACATGGGAGGATGCGGGGAATGTGGGGGTACAGGGGACGATGCGGGGAATGTGGGGGTACAGGGGACGATGCGGGGAATGTGGGGTACAGGGGACGATGCGGGGAATGTGGGGTACAGGGGACGATGCGGGGAATGTGGGGTACAGGGGACGATGGGGGGAATGTGGGGTACAGGGGACGATGGGGGGAATGTGGGGTACAGGGGACGATGCGGGGAATGTGGGGGTACAGGGGAGGATGCGGGGATTGTGGGGGTACAGGGGACGATGCGGGGATTGTGGGGGTACAGGGGACGATGCGGGGAATGTGGGGGTACAGCGTGGAAGGTGGGGGTAGAGGACGATGCAGAGAATGTGGGGATACAGAGGGCAATGCTGTGAATGTGGGGATACAGAGGACGATGCAGGGAATGTAGAGGTACAGCGGGGAATGTGGGGTACAGCGGACGATGCAGTTGGTGTTTCGTTACATCAGGCAATACATTGGGATGTTGGGGTGCAGTGGGCGGTTGTGACAGATCTCTGTACCCCAACAGATTCACATATGGCAATGCCGCTTCCTTGCAGGACCCCCCGTGTTCTAACCCAGGCAGACAACCATTCCTTCCTCCAGTCCTTAGACGACGCTTAAGGACCGGGACACATAGAGGCTGCTAGCACCCCCAGAAATAAGGCGACGCTGTGAATCTGTGGTCTTTTAGGGTTAGAATGAATTGCTTTAATCAGAGGCACATTTATATAGTCACACAAAGGTCATTTACATACACAAAATCACAACATCTAATTATACTGACACATAATTGCACAAACATTGACTTCTTGGAATGATCAATCTAATTCCATTAGGTCAGTTACAGAAAACATTACTTAACATTTGTAACAAGGATGGACAAACAGAAAACTAATCACATTACCTACAGACAGCAGATTACAAACTATTCAGATAGAAACAGATAACAGGTCCACAAAGTCACAGATCACACATTGTGCACACGAGGGCAATGAAAATAATGACGAAACTCAGGCCTGCACCCCAAACCCATCTCCATGCCCACACACCTCAAGTCTAAAGTGACTCACGTCACAGTGGTGTCAGGGTACAGCGGGCTATGCAGTGGGTGGTACAGCGGGCTATGCAGTGGGTGGCATCGGGGTTATGGTTGCCAGACCGGCCATGTTTTCCTGGACACCTATAACTATTTCATTCAGAGGGTGAGTGCCTGCAAACGTGCTGCTCTGCAACATATCT
This sequence comes from Leptobrachium leishanense, assembly GCA_009667805.1. Lineage (NCBI taxonomy): Eukaryota > Metazoa > Chordata > Amphibia > Anura > Megophryidae > Leptobrachium > Leptobrachium leishanense. Next base: position 19,820 of record RXON01000060.1, read on the forward strand.
AATTCATATACTGCAGGTAGCAGATCAAAGCAGGTCACCTGGGATTCCTTTTTGATTTCTTACCTTCAGTGTATTGATTATACATGCTGCAGGGTGGCATTTTTCATGCACTGCCCATAAACAGGAATAAATTATGTGTCCAGTAAAACATGGCCAACCTGGCAACCCTAGTCGGGGTACAGTAGGGTATGCAATGGGATTTTGAGGTGCAGTGGGTGGTGTCTGGGTACAGCGGGCTATGCAGTGGGTGGTGTTGGGGTACATCGGGCGACACATTAGGTACGGGGTGCAGCAGGGGATACACTGTTGTCTGTGCGTTTGTCCCCCAGGTGATGAGGATGATGTCACCAGCCACGGAAATCACAAGAAAAAACATAAGAAGCACAAGAAACACAAAAAGAAGCATCACCAAGAGGGTGCGGGGCTCACGTTACACGGAGACACCTCAAAACAACAACACCGGCATCCTGAGAGCTCCCCAAAAACAGCCCACAAGCAGCACGAGAGCCCCCCAAAACCACAGCTCAAACTGAAGATCAAGCTGGGGGGACAAGTCCTGGGAACCAAGAGGTAAAGAGGGAGTGCAACATGCAGTGCAAGGGAGCTCTGGGATATGTAGTCTGCCCCTCCCCCTGCAGGGTGACACAGGGAGCTCTGGGATGGGCAGTTTTTCCCTCCTGCAGGGTGTCACACGAGGAGCTCTGGGATTGGAGTCTGCCCCTCCCCCTGCATAGTGACATAGAGGGAGCTGTGGGATATGGCGGGGGCGCTTTGTGGCTTGGTATTTTGGGGTTCATGCAGTGATGTGCTCTCTTGCAGTGTGCCCACATTCACTGTGATCCCAGAGCTGCCGGACTCGCCGTCTCCTCTCATGGTGGTGGATGAGGATGAAGAACCCCTGGAGGGTGTGCCCATTGAGCAGTACCGGGCGTGGCTGGGTGAGTCTGGGCCGTGTTTATTGAGCAGTACTGGGTGAGTCTGGGGCGTGTTCAATGAACAGTACCGGGCGTGGCTGGGTGAGTCTGGGGACATGTTCATTGAGCAGTACTGGGTGAGTCTGGGGCGTGTTCATTGAGCAGTACCGGGCGTGGCTGGGGGGCGAGTCTGGGGCGTGTTCATTGAGCAGTACCGGGCGTGGCTGGGGGCGAGTCTGGGGCGTGTTCATTGAGCAGTACCGGGCGTGGCTGGGGTGAGTCTGGGGCGTGTTCATTGAGCAGTACCGGGCGAGTCTGGGGCGTGTTCATTGAGCAGTACCGGGCGTGGCTGGGGGTGAGTCTGGGGCGTGTTCATTGAGCAGTACCAGGCGTGGCTGGGGCGAGTCTGGGGCGTGTTCATTGAGCAGTACCGGGCGTGGCTGGGGACGAGTCTGGGGCGTGTTCATTGAGCAGTACCGGGCGTGGCTGGGGACGAGTCTGGGGCGTGTTCATTGAGCAGTACCGGGCGTGGCTGGGGACGAGTCTGGGGCGTGTTCATTGAGCAGTACCGGGCGTGGCTGGGGACGAGTCTGGGGCGTGTTCATTGAGCAGTACCGGGCGTGGCTGGGGACGAGTCTGGGGCGTGTTCATTGAGCAGTACCAGGCGTGGCTGGGGACGAGTCTGGGGCGTGTTCATTGAGCAGTACCGGGCGTGGCTGGGGACGAGTCTGGGGCGTGTTCATTGAGCAGTACCGGGCGTGGCTGGGGGGGACGAGTCTGGGGCGCGTTCATTGAGCAGTACCGGGCGTGGCTGGGGGGCGAGTCTGGGGCGCGTTCATTGAGCAGTACCGGGCGTGGCTGGGGGCGAGTCTGGGGCGCGTTCATTGAGCAGTACCGGGCGTGGCTGGGGCGCGAGTCTGGGGCGCGTTCATTGAGCAGTACCGGGGCGTGGCTGGGGCGCGAGTCTGGGGCGCGTTCATTGAGCAGTACCGGGCGTGGCTGGGGCGCGAGTCTGGGGCGCGTTCATTGAGCAGTACCGGGCGTGGCTGGGGCGCGAGTCTGGGGCGCGTTCATTGAGCAGTACCGGCGTGGCTGGGGCGCGAGTCTGGGGCGCGTTCATTGAGCAGTACCGGGCGTGGCTGGGGCGAGTCTGGGGCGCGTTCATTGAGCAGTACCGGGCGTGGCTGGGGCGCGAGTCTGGGGCGCGTTCATTGAGCAGTACCGGGCGTGGCTGGGGCGCGAGTCTGGGGCGCGTTCATTGAGCAGTACCGGCGCGTGGCTGGGGCGCGAGTCTGGGGCGCGTTCATTGAGCAGTACCGGGCGTGGCTGGGGCGCGAGTCTGGGGCGCGTTCATTGAGCAGTACCGGGCGTGGCTGGGGCGCGCGAGTCTGGGGCGCGTTCATTGAGCAGTACCGGGCGTGGCTGGGGCGCGAGTCTGGGGCGCGTTCATTGAGCAGTACCGGGCGTGGCTGGGGCGCGAGTCTGGGGCGCGTTCATTGAGCAGTACCGGGCGTGGCTGGGGCGCGAGTCTGGGGCGCGTTCATTGAGCAGTACCGGGCGTGGCTGGGGCGCGAGTCTGGGGCGCGTTCATTGAGCAGTACCGGGCGTGTCTGGGGCGCGTTCATTGAGCAGTACCGGGCGTGGCTGGGGCGCGAGTCTGGGGCGCGTTCATTGAGCAGTACCGGGCGTGGCTGGGGCGCGAGTCTGGGGCGCGTTCATTGAGCAGTACCGGGCGTGGCTGGGGCGCGAGTCTGGGGCGCGTTCATTGAGCAGTACCGGGCGTGGCTGGGGCGCGAGTCTGGGGCGCGTTCATTGAGCAGTACCGGGCGTGGCTGGGGCGCGTTCATTGAGCAGTACGGGCGTGGCTCGGGCGCGTTCATTGAGCAGTACCGGGCGTGGCTGGGGCGCGAGTCTGGGGCGCGTTCATTGAGCAGTACCGGGCGTGGCTGGGGCGCGAGTCTGGGGCGCGTTCATTGAGCAGTACCGGGCGCGAGTCTGGGGCGCGTTCATTGAGCAGTACCGGGCGTGGCTGGGGCGCGAGTCTGGGGCGCGTTCATTGAGCAGTACCGGGCGTGGCTGGGGCGCGAGTCTGGGGCGCGTTCATTGAGCAGTACCGGGCGTGGCTGGGGCGCGCGAGTCTGGGGCGCGTTCATTGAGCAGTACCGGGCGTGGCTGGGGCGCGAGTCTGGGGCGCGTTCATTGAGCAGTACCGGCGTGGCTGGGGGCGCGAGTCTGGGGCGCGTTCATTGAGCAGTACCGGGCGCGAGTCTGGGGCGCCTTCATTGAGCAGTACCGGGCGCGAGTCTGGGGCGCCTTCATTGAGCAGTACCGGGCGCGAGGCTGGGGCGCCTTCATTGAGCAGTACCGGGCGCGAGGCTGGGGCGCCTTCATTGAGCAGTACCGGGCGCGAGGCTGGGGCGCCTTCATTGAGCAGTACCGGGCGCGAGGCTGGGGCGCCTTCATTGAGCGGTATTGGGTGTGGTTAGGGCGTGCCCGTTGAACTGTACTGGGAGTGGCACAGTTTCTCTTTTGGGTGTAAGGGCTTGCTTGGCTTTCATTCTATTGGTCAGAGTGGCCCGTGTTGTGGTGTGGCCCCGGGGATAGCTGGGTGGAGCTGTAAGGGGGCCCCATACCTCACTGTGTACTGAGGCGCCATGCAGCGCATGGAGGCCGCTCCTCATTCTCTCTCTCTCTCTCTCCCCCCCCCAGACGAGGACAGTAACCTGGACCCTTTGCCCTCCCTGGTCGGCGTACCGGAGCAGGACGAGGAATCGCGCTGGCTGGACGCGCTGGAGAGAGGAGAGCTCGACATAAATGGAGACCTGAAGAGGGAGACCGATGAGAGCTTACTGACAGCGCGGCAGGTACCCGGGGGCTTAGAACTCTACCAGCAGATACTGCCTGGTATGTACAGGGTGTATAGAGCTCTACCAGCTGATACTGCCAGGTATATACAGGGTGTATAGAGCTCTACCAGCTGATACTGCCAGGTATATACAGTGTTTATAGAGCTCTACCAGCTGATACTGCCTGGTATATACATTGTGTATAGAGCTCTACCAGCTGATACTGCCTGGTATATACAGTGTGTATAGAGCTCTACCAGCTGATACTGCCTGGTATATACAGGGTGTATAGAGCTCTACCAGCTGATACTGCCAGGTATATACAGGGTGTATAGAGCTCTACCAGCTGATACTGCCTGGTATATACATTGTGTATAGAGCTCTACCAGCTGATACTGCCTGGTATATACAGGGTGTATAGAGCTCTACCAGCTGATACTGCCTGGTATATACAGGGTGTATAGAGCTCTACCAGCTGATATTGCCTGGTATATACAGTGTTTATAGAGCTCTACCAGCTGATACTGCCTGGTATATACAGTGTGTATAGAGCTCTACCAGCTGATACTGCCTGGTATATACAGTGTGTATAGAGCTCTACCAGCTGATACTGCCTGGTATATACAGGGTGTATAGAGCTCTACCAGCTGATATTGCCTGGTATATACAGGGTGTATAGAGCTCTACCAGCTGATACTGCCTGGTATATACAGGGTGTATAGAGCTCTACCAGCTGATATTGCCTGGTATATACAGGGTGTATAGAGCTCTACCAGCTGATATTGCCTGGTATATACAGGGTGTATAGAGCTCTACCAGCTGATACTGCCTGGTATATACAGGGTTTATAGAGCTCTACCAGATGATACGTGGGGGAAGGGGGTGTATAGCACTCTAGCAGTACTCAGGTGGTGCACTCTTTTTGCAGTGGGGTGTGGATGACTGTGGTGTAGAGCGGTATGAGCACAGGTGCTGTGTGGTATGCTGCTCTAATGCTAGGGAGTATAGAGCTCTACGAGAACGGGTACTGGGGGGGTATAGCGTAGGGGGACCCTTGGTCCCTGATTTCTGGATTGAGGAGACCATCCTCGGAAACATAACGTCTCTGGAACTTAAATATCCACCACGGAGCGCCGTCTCCCACGCGGTCAGAAGCTGCATACAGCGCATGCCGGTTACTATTAAAGCCAGCGCGCTGTATATGCAGCGTCTGGGAAGATACGCTATAAGTGAAGCGGGGAAGCCAGCTGTGCATTGTGTGCAGCTTCCGCTAATAGCGCAGCCTGTCAGAAGCTGCATACAGCGCGTGCCGGTTACTATTAAAGCCAGCGCGCTGTATATGCAGCGTCTGGGCAGATACGCTATAAGTGAAGCGGGGAAGCCAGCTGTGCATTGTGTGCAGCTTCCGCTAATAGCGCAGCCTGTCAGAAGCTGCATACAGCGCGTGCCGGTTACTATTAAAGCCCGCGCGCTCTATATGCAGCTTCTGGGAAGATACGCTATAAGTGAAGCGGGGAAGCCAGCTGTGTATTGTGTGCAGCTCCCGCTAATAGCGCAGCCTGTCAGAAGCTGCATACAGCGCGTGCCGGTTTAAATAGTAACCGACGCACACTGTAACCCTTCCATTGGCATCGCTACAGGGGGCAATTCCCCCCTCCCCCACTAAATTGAGCTAATCTGGACCAATGGAAAAGCACCATTGGTCCAACTGTCCAATAAATTGCTAGAGGGGAGTCAGCTGCTCCTCCCATAATTATCAAAATCTCCTTTTCCTTGTGACGGAAAGTTTTATGAGTCTAATAAGGACTCGGAGGCGAGTATCTGCAATTTATCCCCCCTACCCGGGGTCACTCCCCCCGGCCAGAGACCACTCGCCCAAGTCTATATCTGGTCTGAGCAGGAGCAGCAAAACCTTCTTTCTTTCTTCATGCGACCGGCGATCACAGAACCAGGAAGACGGTCAACAGGGACAAGTGGAAGGCCGGAGGCAAAACGGGAAGCAGAAGCTCCCGAAGGAGATGACCAGGAGGCTGAAAGGGAAGCACAAAACAAGAGCCGAACATCAGAACGAGGATACCAGTAGGAATCCCATCAACCCAAACTATGGAATGCATAGACGTTGAACCACTGAAAGTGAGAAGCCGCACAGTATAAGGAGCAGCGACTACTTAAGCGCAGCTTAAATCTAAAAGAACAACCTAAACCAGTAAAAAGCAGGGAAAACCGGGACACAATCCCGTCACGGAAGATGAACCTCACCAGGGAGGGAGGGAGAGGCAGGAAATACTCGCCTCAGAGTCCTTATTAAATTCCATACTTTGTCATAAGGAATAGGAAAATGTGGTAATTTTAAAGGTAGGACCTCGGCGGCTCCTATTTGCATGTTCAACTCGGTAACACCTGAGGCCAAGGAGAGGCTGGTTTGACATAAAACGAACGAAACGTTGGATCCTTAGACCAGTCCAGACTTCATAATGTCCTCCAAACGACAACCCACTAGAAAAGCCTTAGAAGCAGCTGCACTACCGATCGAATGGGCACCAAACTTAGACACATCGGCAAGAGCCATTAACCACCAAGCCCATCTCGCCAGGATAGGTGTACCAACTGGCAAATGAGGTTTGAAGGACACAAACAGCGGTGACAACGACCACACATCGAAACAAACACCTTTTGGGAGGAACAAACAAACCTTAAAATCAACGACCTGAACATCACCGAGGCGCTCACAGGAGATGAGGCGAACCAAAACCAACAACTTCGCAGACAATTGGCGCAAGAACAAGGATCCATTATCCAGCCACGACTGGAGAAAAGACACCACCATAGACACAACGAGGAGTATCGATGAACCGGAGGCCTAGACAAACGCACACCTTTTGAGCGGACGACAAACTAAAGGGTAACGTCCCAGCGGCAAACCATGGAAAACCCATATGTCCAGCCGAGAGCATTGATTTATAAACATTGATGGTGCGACAGGCCAGACCAGCGTCGAACAAGGAAGACAGAAAATCCAACACACAACCTAAAGGGGCAGTGGTGGAATCCTGACCCCGGCACAAACGGCAACTGCTGTCCATGCGGACTTATAGGCACGTCTCGTACCTGGGGCCCACTCATGCTGCAACAGTTCCTCCCGAAATACTGTCTGATTGTTACTGGCTTGGTTGGTTTCAGGTTCTCGTGATAGTCAACAGGGTGTCCGATACCGGAAGCAATCGGGGATCGCAATTGCGTTTTCCAACAGGAGAGGGAACCAGGGCTGGTATTGCCAGAACGGCGTCACCAGGACAATCTCTGCTTCTAGCTCGCAGAGTAGCCTCAAACCTCGCAACAACAGTTGACATGGAGGGATCTGACTGAAGGCATCCGTGCCTCCGTGCTTCTGGATCCGGCCGCCAACTGTAGAACTCCGGCAACTGACAATTTGGCCTTGAAGCGAAAAGATCAATCCAAAGAGGACCCCATAGATCGATGTCGGTGAACACAGACCGCAGAAGACGCCAGTCCGCCAAATGTGTCAGATGTCGCGAGTTCCAGTCTGCCGAGTTAGCAAGGCCCGGGATAAACTGACCCACCACAAACGGATCCTGTTGAAGGCAATAATCCCAAAGAATGGAGGCCACTGATCGAGGACCTCCCCCTTCTTTAGTCAAGAATTTGTGAAAATCCTCGTCCACAACTGGGGTGAGGCGGGTCTTCCCCACGGTGGAAGGGTGTTGACATTCAGCCCTCCTATTCAATCAGGTCTCCCTTTCCACCGGGAGACGCATGTGGGCGTCCACCCACGTCTGCACTTGCGGCATTGGGGTCCATGTCGATGTAACGATCTGGATGTTCTGAGCCCCTGGCGCCCCCTTGAGTCCTGTTGCCAGTCTATACCTGCTTGGAGTATGCAGGTTCCAGGACATTCTGCTTCTTTCGATGTTCAAGCCCTGGAGCCTCACCTGGACTCAATGTTGGACTTAATGAACTGTGCTTGACGGTGTTTCTTCCCTTTTAAGGCGTTGCTTCCACAGTGGTAGTCCTGGCCCTGGTTGAGTGCAGACTGTTCTCCATTGAGCTCTGGCCTGTATCCCTCAGGTTTTCCTGGCATTTCCACGTTTACCCTCTGCTTTGTTCTGGACTTTATTCATCCTCACCGATAACCTCCTTTGCTCCTTGTTACCCCCGTTCCAGGTTGTATTTGGATCCCATGTGTACCAGACCCCTTGCTCAGAATCTCACCATCCTGTTTGCCTGGGTCCTGCTTGTATTACTGTAACGTTGCCTGACGCCACACTGTACCGTTGCCTGACGCCACACTGTACCGTTGCCTGACGCCACACTGTACCGTTGCCTGACGCCACACTGTACCGTTGCCTGACGCCACACGTTATTTATGTATTGGTTTATTCATAGTCTGCCCTCACTTCCTGTGTTTTATTAGGTTTCCCTCTGTGTTTGCAGCTTCTCTCATCCTTCTAGGTATTCAGTCCCCTCTTGTTACTCCTCTCGTTTCTCCTGCCTCCTTGCTGCTTCTGTATTCGTTTCTCCTGCCTCCTTGCTGCTTCTATATTCGTTTCTCCTGGCTCCTTGCTGCTTCTATATTCGTTTCTCCTGCCTCCTTGCTGCTTCTATATTCGTTTCTCCTGCCTCCTTGCTGCTTCTATATTCGTTTCTCCTGCCTGCTTGCTGCTTCTGTATTCGTTTCTCCTGGCTCCTTGCTGCTTCTGTATTCGTTTCTCCTGCCTCCTTGCTGCTTCTGTATTCGTTTCTCCTGCCTGCTTGCTGCTTCTGTATTCGTTTCTCCTGCCTCCTTGCTGCTTCTATATTCGTTTCTCCTGCCTCCTTGCTGCTTCTATATTCGTTTCTCCTGCCTCCTTGCTGCTTCTATATTCGTTTCTCCTGCCTCCTTGCTGCTTCTGTATTCGTTTCTCCTGCCTCCTTGCTGCTTCTATATTCGTTTCTCCTGCCTCCTTGCTGCTTCTATATTCGTTTCTCCTGCCTCCTTGCTGCTTCTATATTCGTTTCTCCTGCCTGCTTGCTGCTTCTGTATTCGTTTCTCCTGGCTCCTTGCTGCTTCTGTATTCGTTTCTCCTGCCTGCTTGCTGCTTCTATATTCGTTTCTCCTGCCTGCTTGCTGCTTCTGTATTCGTTTCTCCTGCCTCCTTGCTGCTTCTATATTCGTTTCTCCTGCCTCCTTGCTGCTTCTATATTCGTTTCTCCCTCACTCCTACCACTCTCAGACACCCCTCTCTCGCCTCAGCCCCTTCCTGCGTCCCCGCTCTAGTTGTTTTAGTTCTCCTGCGTGGTTAGTATTTCTGGTTTAATCTGTTATTGTGCTTTTCTTCAGGTCTGTCGGTGTATCTCGCTTTACCTATTAAACCCTGCTCGTTACCCTGTATTAGTCTTGTGTCTCTGTACCCTCTGAGTTTTGAGTCACAGCACATTATGCTCACACCCGCACTCAATACTAAGCACCAACCGTGACCGGCGCGGATGGGGGAGGACTCTCGAGGGTGAGGACAGGCTACGTCCAGAGTACTTGAACAGAGACATAATTCCCAGCATAATGTAACGGCAGGGAAGATTTGCGCTCGAACGAGGAGACGCGATCACTTGACTTAAGGTGGCAGCCGCCAAGATCACGTGACCTCGGGAGGCGGTGGGAAGCGATAGAGCCATGCGGTAGGAAAGACCAGCGCAGGCGGATCTGCCCTTTCCGTGGAACAACTGAAACAGCAACCACAATGGGAAGTGACATAAGCGTAAATAACCCTCGGCGGGAAGATACGAACCGGCAAGGAGCCGACCCCCGCGGTTATAGCCCTGGATAGGTCGGCAACGCAATAGTAAAACCGTGAAGAAGCAAATAAATGGAAACATTCACCGCAGACGTAATCTGAAATAAAAATAGGGAGAGCTAATACGTGTCTGAGCCGCGGCCGCACAGAAAGAGGGCTTTGCCGCTCCTGCTCAGACATTGTATAGACTTGGGGGGAGTGGCCTCTGGGCTGGGGGAGGGACCCCGTGTAGGCGGATACATTTACTCGTTTTTTCTTTGCTGCTGCGGAAGCAATAAAGAGATTGTAAATACTCGCCTCCGAGTCCTCATTAAAATCCCAAGCTTCATATTTCCAGTTCAGGGAGAATCTGCTGCGAAATTCTGAAAGAAAAGCACTTTATTATCATAATTATTAGGAAATTACTCCTGCTTAAAGAATTTGAGGAAAATATGCTAATTGCATGTAGAGCTCTGTGGGGTATAGAGCTCTGTGAGCACAGGTGCTGTGGGGATAGAGCTCTAATGCTATGGTGTATAGAGCTCTGGGCATGGGTGATTTGGGGCATAGAGCTCTGAGCGCGGGGTATGCCGTTCTAATGCTATGGTGTATAGAGCTCTGAGTGCTGGGGGATATAACGCCATAGCAGCATGGACGCTCTGGGTTTTGTCATTCTCGTGCTGTGGGGCTTTATCCTCTGTGACCGCCCCCCCCCTTGTCCTTCTCCCTTTGCAGAGAGCGCTCCTCCACAAGCAGCAGGCGCAGAGCCTCCCTGCCTTCCCCACCGCCACCGCCTTTCTGCCGCGCCAGGAGCTGTCCGAGGAGATGCTGGTGAAGCGGGAGGAGAAGGCTCGGAAGCGGAGACTCCAGGCAGCCAAGAAAGCTGAGGAGAACAAGAAGCAGACCATCGAGAGGTTAACTAAGACCTCCAAATCACGGGGCTCCAAAACTCCCCGCGAGAGACGTGGACGCCAGCCGCCCTGCCCCACCATCCGCTACCAGCAGACTGCTCACGCCATCACAGTCTCCTTCCCCCCCGGGGTGCCTGTCCCTGTCCCTGCAGAGCCACGGGCTGCTCTGCCCGCTCCCCCCCTGTGCAGCGTGCCTGGATGTGGAAACCCCAAGAGATACTGCTGCTCCAAGACAGGCGCACCACTCTGCAGCCTGGAGTGTTACCGCCGGAACCTGCTGCCCTACAAGCGGGCCAGCGATGCCCAGCAGCTGCCGCTCGGGGAGGCCGCGGTGTAGGACTCTTCTGTATATCGCTCTATCAGCACCTTCTCACACTGACATTGGGGCGATGGCAAACAGAGCGGATCAGGCGGGCTGAGCATCTCTGCTGTGAAATTACACATGTTGTAAGACCCCCCCCCCCCCCCCAGCGGCTGCACACGCCTGGGTACAGGTGGAGGACCCGGACATTTCCCTCAATGTTCCTATTCTTATGTTATTACAGTTTGTATAAACGCTCTGCACTGTGCTGACTGACTCTTAGTGTGCTCTGCGCTGTGCCCACTCTGTGAGCTCTGCGCTGGGCCCACTCTTGGTGTCCCATGGCTCCTCCAGGTGGTGAAAAGCCCAACCATTCACCAGTCCTCCTGCGGTGGCCGCCGGGGTATCCGGCGTAAATCCAGATCCCTCACTGTGATTTCTCTCATGGGACGGCGAGAGCCCCCCCCCGTTATGAAAAGGGGTGCAGATAATATTTAACTCTATTTGGATTTTTGTTTGTTATTTATTTAATTTATTTATAAAGGATTTTACCAGGAAGGATCACATTACAGAGAGAGAAAGGTCTGACCTTCACAATGCGGGAAGATCACATTACAGAGAGAAAAGGTCTGACCTTCACAATGAGGGAAGATCACATTACAGAGAGAGAAAGGTCTGACCTTCACAATGAGGAAGATCACATTACAGAGAGGAAAAGTCTGACCTTCACAATGAGGGAAGATCACATTACAGAGAGAGAAAGGTCTGACCTTCACAATGAGGGAAGATCACATTACAGAGAGAAAGGTCTGACCTTCACAATGCGGGAAGATCACATTACGAAGAGAAAGGTCTGACCTTCACAATGCGGGAAGATCACATTACAGAGAGAAAGGTCTGACCTTCACAATGAGTGAAGATCACATTACAGAGAGAAAGGTCTGACCTTCACAATGCGGGAAGATCACATTACAGAGAGAAAGGTCTGACCTTCACAATGAGTGAAGATCACATTACAGAGAGAGAAAGGTCTGACCTTCACAATGCGGGAAGATCACATTACAGAGAGAGAAAGGTCTGACCTTCACAATGCGGGAAGATCACATTACAGAGAGAAAGGTCTGACCTTCACAATGAGGGAAGATCACATTACAGAGAGAAAGGTCTGACCTTCACAATGCGGGAAGATCACATTACAGAGAGAAAGGTCTGACATTCACAATGAGTGAAGATCACATTACAGAGAGAGAAAGGTCTGACATTCACAATGAGTGAAGATCACATTACAGAGAGAGAAAGGTCTGACCTTCACAATGCGGGAAGATCACATTACAGAGAGAGAAAGGTCTGACCTTCACAATGCGGGAAGATCACATTACAGAGAGAGAAAGGTCTGACCTTCACAATGCGGGAGATCACATTACAGAGAGAGAAAGGTCTGACCTTCACAATGAGTGAAGATCACATTACAGAGAGAAAGGTCTGACCTTCACAATGCGGGAAGATCACATTACAGAGAGAAAGGTCTGACCTTCACAATGCGGGAAGATCACATTACAGAGAGAAAGGTCTGACATTCACAATGAGTGAAGATCACATTACAGAGAGAGAAAGGTCTGACATTCACAATGAGTGAAGATCACATTACAGAGAGAGAAAGGTCTGACCTTCACAATGCGGAAGATCACATTACAGAGAGAGAAAGTCTGACCTTCACAATGAGTGAAGATCACATTACAGAGAGAAAGGTCTGACCTTCACAATGCGGGAAGATCACATTACAGAGAGAGAAAGGTCTGACCTTCACAATGCGGGAAGATCACATTACAGAGAGAGAAAGGTCTGACATTCACAATGAGGGAAGATCACATTACAGAGAGAGAAAGGTCTGACCTTCACAATGCGGGAAGATCACATTACAGAGAGAGAAAGGTCTGACCTTCACAATGAGTGAAGATCACATTACAGAGAGAAAGGTCTGACCTTCACAATGCGGGAAGATCACATTACAGAGAGAAAGGTCTGACCTTCACAATGCGGGAAGATCACATTACAGAGAGAAAGGTCTGACATTCACAATGAGTGAAGATCACATTACAGAGAGAGAAAGGTCTGACATTCACAATGAGTGAAGATCACATTACAGAGAGAGAAAGGTCTGACCTTCACAATGCGGGAAGATCACATTACAGAGAGAGAAAGGTCTGACCTTCACAATGAGTGAAGATCACATTACAGAGAGAGAAAGGTCTGACATTCACAATGAGTGAAGATCACATTACAGAGAGAGAAAGGTCTGACCTTCACAATGAGGGAAGATCACATTACAGAGAGAAAAGGTCTGACCTTCACAATGAGGGAAGATCACATTACAGAGAGAAAGGTCTGACATTCACAATGAGTGAAGATCACATTACAGAGAGAGAAAGGTCTGACATTCACAATGAGTGAAGATCACATTACAGAGAGAGAAAGGTCTGACCTTCACAATGCGGGAAGATCACATTACAGAGAGAGAAAGGTCTGACCTTCACAATGAGTGAAGATCACATTACAGAGAGAGAAAGGTCTGACATTCACAATGAGTGAAGATCACATTACAGAGAGAGAAAGGTCTGACCTTCACAATGAGGGAAGATCACATTACAGAGAGAAAAGGTCTGACCTTCACAATGAGGGAAGATCACATTACAGAGAGAAAGGTCTGACATTCACAATGAGGGAAGATCACATTACAGAGAGAGAAAGGTCTGACCTTCACAATGAGTGAAGATCACATTACAGAGAGAAAGGTCTGACCTTCACAATGCGGGAAGATCACATTACAGAGAGAAAGGTCTGACCTTCACAATGCGGGAAGATCACATTACAGAGAGAGAAAGGTCTGACCTTCACAATGCGGGAAGATCACATTACAGAGAGAAAGGTCTGACCTTCACAATGTGGGAATATCACATTACAGAGAGAGAGAGAAAGGTCTGACCTTCACAATGAGTGAAGATCACATTACAGAGAGAAAGGTCTGACCTTCACAATGAGGGAAGATCACATTATAGGAGAGAAAGGTCTGACCTTCACAATGCGGGAAGATCACATTACAGAGAGAGAAAGGTCTGACCTTCACAATGAGGGAAGATCACATTATAGAGAGAGAAAGGTCTGACCTTCACAATGAGGAAGATCACATTACAGAGAGAGAAAGGTCTGACCTTCACAATGCGGGAAGATCACATTACAGAGAGAAAGGTCTGACCTTCACAATGAGGAAGATCACATTACAGAGAGAAAGGTCTGACATTCACAATGAGGGAAGATCACATTACAGAGAGAGAAAGGTCTGACATTCACAATGAGGAAGATCACATTACAGAGAGAAAGGTCTGACCTTCACAATGCGGGAAGATCACATTACAGAGAGAAAGGTCTGACCTTCACAATGAGGGAAGATCACATTACAGAGAGAGAAAGGTCTGACCTTCACAATGTGGAATATCACATTACAGAGAGAGAAAGGTCTGACCTTCACAATGAGTGAAGATCACATTACAGAGAGAAAGGTCTGACCTTCACAATGAGGGAAGATCACATTATAGAGAGAGAAAGGTCTGACCTTCACAATGCGGGAAGATCACATTACAGAGAGAAAGGTCTGACCTTCACAATGAGGAAGATCACATTACAGAGAGAAAGGTCTGACCTTCACAATGCGGGAAGATCACATTACAGAGAGAGAAAGGTCTGACCTTCACAATGAGGAAGATCACATTACAGAGAGAGAAAAGGTCTGACCTTCACAATGCGGGAAGATCACATTACAGAGAGAGAAAGGTCTGACCTTCACAATGAGTGAAGATCACATTACAGAGAGAAAGGTCTGACCTTCACAATGCGGAAGATCACATTACAGAGAGAAAGGTCTGACCTTCACAATGCGGGAAGATCACATTACAGAGAGAGAAAGGTCTGACCTTCACAATGAGGGAAGATCACATTACAGAGAGAAAGGTCTGACCTTCACAATGCGGGAAGATCACATTACAGAGAGAGAAAGGTCTGACCTTCACAATGCGGGAAGATCACATTACAGAGAGAAAGGTCTGACCTTCACAATGAGGGAAGATCACATTACAGAGAGAGAAAGGTCTGACCTTCACAATGCGGGAAGATCACATTACAGAGAGAGAAAGGTCTGACCTTCACAATGAGGGAAGATCACATTACAGAGAGAGAAAGGTCTGACCTTCACAATGAGGGAAGATCACATTACAGAGAGAGAAAGGTCTGACCTTCACAATGCGGGAAGATCACATTACAGAGAGAGAAAGGTCTGACCTTCACAGTGAGGAAGATCACATTACAGAGAGAGAAAGGTCTGACCTTCACAATGAGGGAAGATCACATTACAGAGAGAGAAAGGTCTGACCTTCACAATGAGGAAGATCACATTACAGAGAGAAAGGTCTGACCTTCACAATGCGGAAGATCACATTACAGAGAGAAAGGTCTGACCTTCACAATGCGGGAAGATCACATTACAGAGAGAAAGGTCTGACCTTCACAATGCGGGAAGATCACATTACAGAGAGAAAGGTCTGACCTTCACAATGAGGGAAGATCACATTACAGAGAGAAAGGTCTGACCTTCACAATGCGGGAAGATCACATTACAGAGAGAAAAGGTCTGACCTTCACAATGCGGGAAGATCACATTACAGAGAGAGAAAGGTCTGACCTTCACAATGCGGGAAGATCACATTACAGAGAGAGAAAGGTCTGACCTTCACAATGCGGGAAGATCACATTACAGAGAGAGAAAGGTCTGACCTTCACAATGCGGGAAGATCACATTACAGAGAGAGAAAGGTCTGACCTTCACAATGCGGGAAGATCACATTACAGAGAGAAAGGTCTGACCTTCACAATGGGGAAGATCACATTACAGAGAGAAAGGTCTGACCTTCACAATGAGGGAAGATCACATTACAGAGAGAAAGGTCTGACCTTCACAATGAGGAAGATCACATTACAGAGAGAAAGGTCTGACCTTCACAATGCGGAAGATCACATTACGAAGAGAAAGGTCTGACCTTCACAATGCGGGAAGATCACATTACAGAGAGAAAGGTCTGACCTTCACAATGAGTGAAGATCACATTACAGAGAGAAAGGTCTGACCTTCACAATGCGGGAAGATCACATTACAGAGAGAAAGGTCTGACCTTCACAATGAGTGAAGATCACATTACAGAGAGAGAAAGGTCTGACCTTCACAATGCGGGAAGATCACATTACAGAGAGAGAAAGGTCTGACCTTCACAATGCGGGAAGATCACATTACAGAGAGAAAGGTCTGACCTTCACAATGAGGGAAGATCACATTACAGAGAGAAAGGTCTGACCTTCACAATGCGGGAAGATCAATTACAGAGAGAAAGGTCTGACATTCACAATGAGTGAAGATCACATTACAGAGAGAGAAAGGTCTGACATTCACAATGAGTGAAGATCACATTACAGAGAGAGAAAGGTCTGACATTCACAATGAGTGAAGATCACATTACAGAGAGAGAAAGGTCTGACCTTCACAATGCGGGAAGATCACATTACAGAGAGAGAAAGGTCTGACCTTCACAATGCGGGAAGATCACATTACAGAGAGAGAAAGGTCTGACCTTCACAATGAGTGAAGATCACATTACAGAGAGAAAGGTCTGACCTTCACAATGCGGGAAGATCACATTACAGAGAGAAAGGTCTGACCTTCACAATGCGGGAAGATCACATTACAGAGAGAAAGGTCTGACATTCACAATGAGTGAAGATCACATTACAGAGAGAGAAAGGTCTGACATTCACAATGAGTGAAGATCACATTACAGAGAGAGAAGGTCTGACCTTCACAATGCGGGAAGATCACATTACAGAGAGAGAAAGGTCTGACCTTCACAATGCGGGAAGATCACATTACAGAGAGAAAGGTCTGACCTTCACAATGAGGGAAGATCACATTACAGAGAGAAAGGTCTGACCTTCACAATGAGGGAAGATCACATTACAGAGAGAGAAAGGTCTGACCTTCACAATGAGTGAAGATCACATTACAGAGAGAAAGGTCTGACCTTCACAATGCGGGAAGATCACATTACAGAGAGAAAGGTCTGACCTTCACAATGCGGGAAGATCACATTACAGAGAGAGAAAGGTCTGACCTTCACAATGCGGGAAGATCACATTACAGAGAGAAAGGTCTGACCTTCACAATGAGGGAAGATCACATTACAGAGAGAGAAAGGTCTGACCTTCACAATGTGGGAATATCACATTACAGAGAGAGAAAGGTCTGACCTTCACAATGAGTGAAGATCACATTACAGAGAGAAAGGTCTGACCTTCACAATGAGGGAAGATCACATTATAGAGAGAGAAAGGTCTGACCTTCACAATGCGGGAAGATCACATTACAGAGAGAGAAAGGTCTGACCTTCACAATGAGGGAAGATCACATTATAGAGAGAGAAAGGTCTGACCTTCACAATGAGGGAAGATCACATTACAGAGAGAGAAAGGTCTGACCTTCACAATGCGGGAAGATCACATTACAGAGAGAAAGGTCTGACCTTCACAATGAGGGAAGATCACATTACAGAGAGAAAGGTCTGACCTTCACAATGAGGGAAGATCACATTACAGAGAGAGAAAGGTCTGACCTTCACAATGAGGGAAGATCACATTACAGAGAGAGAAAGGTCTGACCTTCACAATGCGGGAAGATCACATTACAGAGAGAAAGGTCTGACCTTCACAATGCGGGAAGATCACATTACAGAGAGAAAGGTCTGACATTCACAATGAGGGAAGATCACATTACAGAGAGAGAAAGGTCTGACATTCACAATGAGGGAAGATCACATTACAGAGAGAAAGGTCTGACCTTCACAATGCGGGAAGATCACATTACAGAGAGAAAGGTCTGACCTTCACAATGAGGGAAGATCACATTACAGAGAGAAAGGTCTGACCTTCACAATGTGGAATATCACATTACAGAGAGAGAAAGGTCTGACCTTCACAATGAGTGAAGATCACATTACAGAGAGAAAGGTCTGACCTTCACAATGAGGGAAGATCACATTATAGAGAGAGAAAGGTCTGACCTTCACAATGCGGGAAGATCACATTACAGAGAGAAAGGTCTGACCTTCACAATGAGGGAAGATCACATTACAGAGAGAAAGGTCTGACCTTCACAATGCGGGAAGATCACATTACAGAGAGAGAAAGGTCTGACCTTCACAATGAGGGAAGATCACATTACAGAGAGAGAAAGGTCTGACCTTCACAATGCGGGAAGATCACATTACAGAGAGAAAGGTCTGACCTTCACAATGAGGGAAGATCACATTACAGAGAGAGAAAGGTCTGACCTTCACAATGTGGGAATATCACATTACAGAGAGAGAAAGGTCTGACCTTCACAATGACTGAAGATCACATTACAGAGAGAAAGGTCTGACCTTCACAATGAGGGAAGATCACATTATAGAGAGAGAAAGGTCTGACCTTCACAATGCGGGAAGATCACATTACAGAGAGAGAAAGGTCTGACCTTCACAATGAGGGAAGATCACATTATAGAGAGAAAGGTCTGACCTTCACAATGCGGGAAGATCACATTACAGAGAGAAAGGTCTGACCTTCACAATGCGGGAAGATCACATTACAGAGAGAAAGGTCTGACCTTCACAATGAGGGAAGATCACATTACAGAGAGAGAAAGGTCTGACCTTCACAATGCGGGAAGATCACATTACAGAGAGAAAGGTCTGACCTTCACAATGAGGGAAGATCACATTACAGAGAGAAAGGTCTGACCTTCACAATGAGGGAAGATCACATTACAGAGAGAGAAAGGTCTGACCTTCACAATGCGGGAAGATCACATTACAGAGAGAAAGGTCTGACCTTCACAATGAGGGAAGATCACATTACAGAGAGAAAGGTCTGACCTTCACAATGAGGGAAGATCACATTACAGAGAGAAAGGTCTGACCTTCACAATGAGTGAAGATCACATTACAGAGAGAGAAAGGTCTGACCTTCACAATGCGGGAAGATCACATTACAGAGAGAAAGGTCTGACATTCACAATGAGGGAAGATCACATTACAGAGAGAGAAAGGTCTGACATTCACAATGAGGAAGATCACATTACAGAGAGAGAAAGGTCTGACATTCACAATGAGGGAAGATCACATTACAGAGAGAGAAAGGTCTGACCTTCACAATGCGGGAAGATCACATTACAGAGAGAAAGGTCTGACTTCACAATGAGGGAAGATCACATTACAGAGAGAAAGGTCTGACCTTCACATGCGGGAAGATCACATTACAGAGAGAAAGGTCTGACCTTCACAATGTGGGAAGATCACATTACAGAGAGAGAAAGGTCTGACCTTCACAATGCGGGAAGATCACATTACAGAGAGAAAGGTCTGACCTTCACAATGAGTGAAGATCACATTACAGAGAGAAAGGTCTGACATTCACAATGAGGGAAGATCACATTACAGAGAGAGAAAGGTCTGACATTCACAATGAGGGAAGATCACATTACAGAGAGAGAAAGGTCTGACATTCACAATGAGGGAAGATCACATTACAGAGAGAGAAAGGTCTGACCTTCACAATGCGGGAAGATCACATTACAGAGAGAAAGGTCTGACCTTCACAATGAGGGAAGATCACATTACAGAGAGAGAAAGGTCTGACCTTCACAATGAGGGAAGATCACATTACAGAGAGAAAGGTCTGACCTTCACAATGCGGGAAGATCACATTACAGAGAGAAAGGTCTGACCTTCACAATGTGGGAAGATCACATTACAGAGAGAGAAAGGTATGACCTTCACAATGCGGGAAGATCACATTACAGAGAGAGAAAGGTCTGACATTCACAATGAGGGAAGATCACATTACAGAGAGAGAAAGGTCTGACCTTCACAATGCGGGAAGATCACATTACAGAGAGAAAGGTCTGACCTTCACAATGAGTGAAGATCACATTACAGAGAGAAAGGTCTGACCTTCACAATGCGGGAAGATCACATTACAGAGAGAAAGGTCTGACCTTCACAATGCGGGAAGATCACATTACAGAGAGAGAAAGGTCTGACCTTCACAATGTGGGAAGATCACATTACAGAGAGAAAGGTCTGACCTTCACAATGCGGGAAGATCACATTACAGAGAGAAAGGTCTGACTTCACAATGAGGGAAGATCACATTACAGAGAGAAAGGTCTGACATTCACAATGAGGGAAGATCACATTACAGAGAGAGAAGGTCTGACATTCACAATGAGGGAAGATCATTACAGAGAGAGAAAGGTCTGACCTTCACAATGCGGGAAGATCACATTACAGAGAGAAAGGTCTGACTTCACAATGAGTGAAGATCACATTACAGAGAGAAAGGTCTGACCTTCACAATGCGGGAAGATCACATTACAGAGAGAAAGGTCTGACCTTCACAATGCGGGAAGATCACATTACAGAGAGGAAAGGTCTGACCTTCACAATGAGTGAAGATCACATTACAGAGAGAAAGGTCTGACCTTCACATGTGGGAAGATCACATTACAGAGAGAGAAAGGTCTGACCTTCACAATGAGTGAAGATCACATTACAGAGAGAAAGGTCTGACTTCACAATGCGGGAAGATCACATTACAGAGAGAGAAAGGTCTGACCTTCACAATGAGTGAAGATCACATTACAGAGAGAAAGGTCTGACCTTCACAATGCGGGAAGATCACATTACAGAGAGAGAAAGGTCTGACCTTCACAATGAGTGAAGATCACATTAAAGAGAGAGAAAGGTCTGACCTTCACAATGAGTGAAGATCACATTAAAGAGAGAGAAAGGTCTGACTTCACAATGAGTGAAGATCACATTACAGAGAGAAAGGTCTGACCTTCACAATGTGGGAAGATCACATTACAGAGAGAGAAAGGTCTGACCTTCACAATGAGTGAAGATCACATTACAGAGAGAAAGGTCTGACTTCACAATGAGTGAAGATCACATTACAGAGAGAAAGGTCTGACCTTCACAATGTGGGAAGATCACATTACAGAGAGAGAAAGGTCTGACCTTCACAATGAGTGAAGATCACATTACAGAGAGAGAAAGGTCTGACCTTCACAATGCAGGAAGATCACATTACAGAGAGAAAGGTCTGACCTTCACAATGAGGGAAGATCACATTACAGAGAGAAAGGTCTGACCTTCACAATGAGGGAAGATCACATTACAGAGAGAAAGGTCTGACCTTCACAATGAGGGAAGATCACATCACAGAGAGAGAAAGGTCTGACCTTCACAATGAGGGAAGATCACATTACAGAGAGAGAAAGGTCTGACCTTCACAATGCAGGAAGATCACATTACAGAGAGAAAGGTCTGACCTTCACAATGAGGGAAGATCACATTACAGAGAGAAAGGTCTGACCTTCACAATGCAGGAAGATCACATTACAGAGAGAAAGGTCTGACCTTCACAATGCGGGAAGATCACATTACAGAGAGAAAGGTCTGACCTTCACAATGAGGGAAGATCACATTACAGAGAGAGAAAGGTCTGACATTCACAATGTGGGAAGATCACATTAAAGAGAGAGAAAAGTCTGACCTTCACAATGAGGGAAGATCACATTACAGAGAGAGAAAGGTCTGACCTTCACAATGAGGGAAGATCACATTACAGAGAGCGAAAGGTCTGACCTTCACAATGAGGGAAGATCACATTACAGAGAGAAAGGTCTGACCTTCACAATGAGGGAAGATCACATTACAGAGAGAAAGGTCTGACCTTCACAATGAGGGAAGATCACATTACAGAGAGAAAGGTCTGACCTTCACAATGCGGGAAGATCACATTACAGAGAGAAAGGTCTGACCTTCACAATGAGGGAAGATCACATTACAGAGAGAGAAAGGTCTGACATTCACAATGTGGGAAGATCACATTACAGAGAGAAAGGTCTGACCTTCACAATGTGGGAAGATCACATTACAGAGAGAAAGGTCTGACCTTCACAATGAGGGAAGATCACATTACAGAGAGAGAAGGTCTGACCTTCACAATGAGGAAGATCACATTAAAGAGAGAGAAAGGTCTGACCTTCACAATGCGGGAAGATCACATTACAGAGAGAGAAAGGTCTGACCTTCACAATGAGTGAAGATCACATTAAAGAGAGAGAAAGGTCTGACTTCACAATGAGTGAAGATCACATTACAGAGAGAAAGGTCTGACCTTCACAATGTGGGAAGATCACATTACAGAGAGAGAAAGGTCTGACCTTCACAATGAGTGAAGATCACATTACAGAGAGAGAAAGGTCTGACCTTCACAATGCAGGAAGATCACATTACAGAGAGAAAGGTCTGACCTTCACAATGAGGGAAGATCACATTACAGAGAGAAAGGTCTGACCTTCACAATGAGGGAAGATCACATTACAGAGAGAAAGGTCTGACCTTCACAATGAGGGAAGATCACATTACAGAGAGAGAAAGGTCTGACCTTCACAATGAGGGAAGATCACATTACAGAGAGAGAAAGGTCTGACCTTCACAATGCGGGAAGATCACATTACAGAGAGAAAGGTCTGACCTTCACAATGAGGGAAGATCACATTACAGAGAGAAAGGTCTGACCTTCACAATGCAGGAAGATCACATTACAGAGAGAAAGGTCTGACCTTCACAATGCGGGAAGATCACATTACAGAGAGAAAGGTCTGACCTTCACAATGAGGGAAGATCACATTACAGAGAGAGAAAGGTCTGACTTCAACAATGGGAAGATCACATTAAAGAGAGAGAAAGGTCTGACCTTCACAATGAGGGAAGATCACATTAAAGAGAGAGAAAGGTCTGACCTTCACAATGAGGGAAGATCACATTACAGAGAGAGAAAGGTCTGACCTTCACAATGAGGGAAGATCACATTACAGAGAGAGAAAGGTCTGACCTTCACAATGAGGGAAGATCACATTACAGAGAGAGAAAGGTCTGACCTTCACAATGAGGGAAGATCACATTAAAGAGAGAGAAAGGTCTGACCTTCACAATGAGGGAAGATCACATTACAGAGAGAGAAAGGTCTGACCTTCACAATGCGGGAAGATCACATTACAGAGAGAAAGGTCTGACCTTCACAATGAGTGAAGATCACATTACAGAGAGAAAGGTCTGACTTCACAATGCGGGAAGATCACATTACAGAGAGAAAGGTCTGACCTTCACAATGTGGGAAGATCACATTACAGAGAGAGAAAGGTCTGACCTTCACAATGCGGGAAGATCACATTACAGAGAGAGAAAGGTCTGACCTTCACAATGCGGGAAGATCACATTACAGAGAGAGAAAGGTCTGACCTTCACAATGCGGGAAGATCACATTACAGAGAGAGAAGGTCTGACCTTCACAATGCGGGAAGATCACATTACAGAGAGAAAGGTCTGACCTTCACAATGAGGGAAGATCACATTACAGAGAGAGAAAGGTCTGACTTCACAATGCGGGAAGATCACATTACAGAGAGAAAGGTCTGACCTTCACAATGCGGGAAGATCACATTACAGAGAGAGAAAGGTCTGACCTTCACAATGCGGGAAGATCACATTACAGAGAGAAAGGTCTGACCTTCACAATGAGTGAAGATCACATTACAGAGAGAAAGGTCTGACCTTCACAATGTGGGAAGATCACATTACAGAGAGAGAAAGGTCTGACCTTCACAATGTGGGAAGATCACATTACAGAGAGAGAAAGGTCTGACCTTCACAATGAGGGAAGATCACATTACAGAGAGAGAAAGGTCTGACCTTCACAATGCGGGAAGATCACATTACAGAGAGAGAAAGGTCTGACCTTCACAATGCGGGAAGATCACATTACAGAGAGAGAAAGGTCTGACCTTCACAATGCGGGAAGATCACATTACAGAGAGAGAAAGGTCTGACATTCACAATGAGTGAAGATCACATTACAGAGAGAGAAAGGTCTGACCTTCACAATGCGGGAAGATCACATTACAGAGAGAGAAAGGTCTGACATTCACAATGAGTGAAGATCACATTACAGAGAGAAAGGTCTGACCTTCACAATGTGGGAAGATCACATTACAGAGAGAGAAAGGTCTGACCTTCACAATGAGTGAAGATCACATTACAGAGAGAAAGGTCTGACCTTCACAATGTGGGAAGATCACATTACAGAGAGAGAAGGTCTGACCTTCACAATGAGTGAAGATCACATTACAGAGAGAAAGGTCTGACTTCACAATGAGTGAAGATCACATTACAGAGAGAAAGGTCTGACCTTCACAATGTGGAAGATCACATTACAGAGAGAGAAAGGTCTGACCTTCACAATGAGTGAAGATCACATTACAGAGAGAGAAAGGTCTGACCTTCACAATGTAGGAAGATCACATTACAGAGAGAAAGGTCTGACCTTCACAATGAGGGAAGATCACATTACAGAGAGAAAGGTCTGACCTTCACAATGAGGGAAGATCACATTACAGAGAGAGAAAGGTCTGACCTTCACAATGAGGGAAGATCACATTACAGAGAGAGAAAGGTCTGACCTTCACAATGCAGGAAGATCACATTACAGAGAGAAAGGTCTGACCTTCACAATGCGGGAAGATCACATTACAGAGAGAAAGGTCTGACCTTCACAATGAGGGAAGATCACATTACAGAGAGAAAGGTCTGACCTTCACAATGAGGGAAGATCACATTACAGAGAGAAAGGTCTGACCTTCACAATGCAGGAAGATCACATTACAGAGAGAAAGGTCTGACCTTCACAATGCGGGAAGATCACATTACAGAGAGAAAGGTCTGACCTTCACAATGAGGGAAGATCACATTACAGAGAGAAAGGTCTGACCTTCACAATGAGGGAAGATCACATTACAGAGAGAGAAAGGTCTGACCTTCACAATGCAGGAAGATCACATTACAGAGAGAAAGGTCTGACCTTCACAATGAGGGAAGATCACATTACAGAGAGAAAGGTCTGACCTTCACAATGCAGGAAGATCACATTACAGAGAGAAAGGTCTGACCTTCACAATGAGGGAAGATCACATTACAGAGAGAAAGGTCTGACCTTCACAATGAGGGAAGATCACATTACAGAGAGAAAGGTCTGACCTTCACAATGCAGGAAGATCACATTACAGAGAGAAAGGTCTGACCTTCACAATGAGGGAAGATCACATTACAGAGAGAAAGGTCTGACCTTCACAATGAGGGAAGATCACATTACAGAGAGAAAGGTCTGACCTTCACAATGAGGGAAGATCACATTACAGAGAGAGAAAGGTCTGACCTTCACAATGCAGGAAGATCACATTACAGAGAGAAAGGTCTAACATTCACAATGTGGGAAGATCACATTAAAGAGAGAGAAAGGTCTGACCTTCACAATGAGGGAAGATCACATTACAGAGAGAGAAGGTCTGACCTTCACAATGAGGGAAGATCACATTACAGAGAGAAAGGTCTGACCTTCACAATGAGGGAAGATCACATTACAGAGAGAAAGGTCTGACCTTCACAATGAGGGAAGATCACATTACAGAGAGAAAGGTCTGACCTTCACAATGCGGGAAGATCACATTACAGAGAGAAAGGTCTGACCTTCACAATGAGGGAAGATCACATTACAGAGAGAAAGGTCTGACATTCACAATGTGGAAGATCACATTACAGAGAGAGAAAGGTCTGACCTTCACAATGTGGGAAGATCACATTACAGAGAGAAAGGTCTGACCTTCACAATGAGGGAAGATCACATTACAGAGAGAGAAAGGTCTGACCTTCACAATGAGGGAAGATCACATTAAAGAGAGAGAAAGGTCTGACCTTCACAATGAGGGAAGATCACATTACAGAGAGAGAAAGGTCTGACCTTCACAATGAGGAAGATCACATTACAGAGAGAGAAAGGTCTGACCTTCACAATGAGGGAAGATCACATTACAGAGAGAAAGGTCTGACCTTCACAATGAGGGAAGATCACATTAAAGAGAGAGAAAGGTCTGACCTTCACAATGAGGGAAGATCACATTACAGAGAGAGAAAGGTCTGACCTTCACAATGCGGGAAGATCACATTACAGAGAGAAAGGTCTGACCTTCACAATGAGTGAAGATCACATTACAGAGAGAAAGGTCTGACTTCACAATGCGGGAAGATCACATTACAGAGAGAAAGGTCTGACTTCACAATGTGGAAGATCACATTACAGAGAGAAAGGTCTGACCTTCACAATGAGGGAAGATCACATTACAGAGAGAGAAAGGTCTGACCTTCACAATGCAGGAAGATCACATTACAGAGAGAAAGGTCTGACCTTCACAATGCGGGAAGATCACATTACAGAGAGAAAGGTCTGACCTTCACAATGAGTGAAGATCACATTACAGAGAGAAAGGTCTGACTTCACAATGCGGGAAGATCACATTACAGAGACAGAAAGGTCTGACCTTCACAATGAGTGAAGATCACATTACAGAGAGAGAAAGGTCTGACCTTCACAATGTGGGAAGATCACATTACAGAGAGAAAGGTCTGACTTCACAATGCGGGAAGATCACATTACAGAGACAGAAAGGTCTGACCTTCACAATGAGGGAAGATCACATTACAGAGAGAAAGGTCTGACCTTCACAATGTGGGAAGATCACATTACAGAGAGAAAGGTCTGACCTTCACAATGAGGGAAGATCACATTACAGAGAGAGAAAGGTCTGACCTTCACAATGCGGGAAGATCACATTACAGAGAGAAAGGTCTGACCTTCACAATGCGGGAAGATCACATTACAGAGAGAAAGGTCTGACCTTCACATGCGGGAAGATCACATTACAGAGAGAGAAGGTCTGACCTTCACAATGCGGGAAGATCACATTACAGAGAGAAAGGTCTGACCTTCACAATGCGGGAAGATCACATTACAGAGAGAGAAAGGTCTGACCTTCACAATGCGGGAAGATCACATTACAGAGAGAAAGGTCTGACCTTCACATTGCGGGAAGATCACATTACAGAGAGAAAGGTCTGACCTTCACAATGCGGGAATATCACATTACAGAGGGATAAAGGTCCGACAATCACAATGAGGGAATATCATAGGGAGGGAGAAAGGTCTGACACTTCAGTAGGTGATACTTTCACATCTAACAGGGTTTAGACTGGTGATTCTCAGCCTTTTACCTCTTTGATTTAGAGTTAGGTTACTAACTGTGTCTGTTTTAGGCTAGGGTCAGACTAATGCATTTTCGCGTTGTCCGTGAAAAAGTGCGTTCGAACGAATGGACGTATTTTTTCACGGAATACGCGATAGCGGTCATACGATGCGCATTTTCGTCCGTGATTTTGTACGGATCATCAATAAAACACTTTTTGAGTCTGGACGTTATGTTGGTCGGACATTAGCAGCGTCTGACGTCTCCTAATCATGCACACACGCCGCTATGCGGACGCAGCGCACTCTGTACGTCAGTACTAGTGGTTTGACGTTCTCGATAAAATGCGTTCGTTTGCCACTTGCGTTGCCCGGCCGCACTTTCGTACGGCCGTTCTTTATATGCTGCCCGGCATTGGACGTCATTTGCTGCTAGCACGGCCGTGATTTAGTGCTGCTAAACGCACGTTAATACTGCGCTCGTCTGACCCTAGCCTTAGGGTTACTATTTGTACTTGTTTTAGGGTTAGGTTACTATTTGTTTTAGGGTTAGGTTATTATTTGTGCTTGTTTTAGGGTTAGGTTACTATTTGTGCTTGTTTTAGGGTTTGGGTCACTATTTGTGTTTGTTTTAGGATTAGGTTACTATTTGTGCATGTTTTAGGGTTAGGTTACTATTTGTGCTTGTTTTAGGGTTAGGTTACTATTTGTGTTTGTTTTAGGGTTACTATTTGTGCTGGGTTTAGGGTTAGAGTTACTATTTGTGCTTGTTTTAGGGTTAGGTTACTATTTGTGTTTGTTTTAGGGATAGGGTTACTATTTGTGCTTGGTTTAGGGTTAGGTTACTATTTGTGCATGTTTTAGGGTTACTATTTGTGCTTGTTTTAGGGTTAGGTTACTATTTGTGCTTGTTTTAGGGTTAGGTTACTATTTGTGTTTGTTTTAGGGATAGGGTTACTATTTGTGCTTGGTTTAGGGTTAGGTTACTATTTGTGCATGTTTTAGGGTTACTATTTGTGCATGTTTTAGGGTTAGGTTACTATTTGTGCTTGTTTTAGGGTTAGGTTACTATTTGTGCTTTGTTTTAGGGTTAGGTTACTATTTGTGCTTGTTTTAGGGTTACTATTTGTGCTTGGTTTAGGGTTAGGTTATTATTTGTGTTTGTTTTAGGGTTATGTTACTATTTGTGCCTGTTTTAGGGTTAATATTTGTGCTTGGTTTAGGGTTAGGTTACTATTTGTGCTTGGTTTAGGGTTAGGTTATTATTTGTGTTTGTTTTAGGGTTATGTTACTATTTGTGCCTGTTTTAGGGTTATTATTTGTGCTTGTTTTAGGGTTAGGTTACTATTTGTGCTTGTTTTAGAGTTAGGTTACTATTTGTGTTTGTTTTAGGGTTATGTTACTATTTGTGCTTGGTTTAGGGTTAGGTTATTATTTGTGCTTGGTTTAGGGTTACTATTTGTGCTTGTTTTAGGGTTACTATTTGTGCTTGTTTTAGGGTTAGGTTACTATTTGTGCTTGGTTTAGGGTTAGGGTTACTATTTGTGCGTGTTTTAGGGTTAGGTTACTATTTGTGCTTGTTTTAGGGTTAGGTTACTATTTGTGCTTGTTTTAGGGTTAGGTTACTATTTGTGCTTGTTTTAGGGTTAGGTTACTATTTGTGCTTGTTTTAGGGTTAGGTTACTATTTGCATGTTTTAGGGTTAGGTTATTTGTTTTAGGGTTAGGTTACTATTTCTGCATGTTTTAGGGTTAGGTTACTATTCTGCATGTTTTAGGGTTAGGGTCACTATTTTGTGCTTGTTTTAGGGTTAGGTTTCTATTTGTGGTTTTTTTAGGGTTAGGTTACTATTTGTGCTTGTTTTAGGCTAGGGTCAGACGAAAGCATTTTTCCCCGCGAACGTGAAAAAGTGCGTCCGAACGCATTGACGTATTTTTTCATGGAATGCGCAAAAACGGTCAGACGACGCGCTTTTTCGGGCGTGATTTTGTACGGATCGTCAATAAAACTCTTTTTGCGTCTGGACGTTATGTAGGCTGGACATTAGCAGCGTCTGACGTCTCCTAATCACGCACACACGCCGCTATGCCGCAGCTGCGCACTCAGTACATCAGTACTAGCGGTTCAGCGTTCTCAGAAAAATGCGTTCAAATTCCACTTGCGTTGCACGGCCGGACTTTTGTGCTCCCGTACATCGTATATTGTCCGTCATTGCCCGTCATCTGCTGCTAGTGCGGCCGTAATTATGTGCGCCAGAACGCACGTTAAAAGTGCGCTGGTCTGACCCCAGCCTTAGGGTTAGGTCGCTATTTGTGCATGTTTTAGGGTTAGGTTACTATTTGTGCGTGTTTTAGGGTCAGGTTACTATTGTGCCTGTTTTAGGGTTAGGTTACTATTTGTGCTTGTTTTAGGGTTAGGTTACTATTTGTGCGTGTTTTAGGGTTAGGGTTAATATTTGTGCTGGGTTTAGGGTTAGGTTATTATTTGTGCTTGTTTTAGGGTTAGGTTACTATTTGTGCTTGTTTTAGGGTTAGGTTACTATTTGTGCGTGTTATAGGGTTAGGGTTAATATTTCTGCATGTTTTAGAGTTAGGTTATTTGTTTTAGGGTTAGGTTACTATTTCTGCATGTTTTAGGGTTAGGTTACTATTTGTGTGTGTTTTAGGGTTAGGTTACTATTTGTGCTTGTTTTAGGGTTAGGTTACTATTTGGGCTTGTTTTAGGGTTAGGTTACTATTTGGGTTTGTTTTAGGGTTAGGTTACTATTTGTGTTTGTTTTAGGGTTAGACTACTATATTTGCTTGTTTTAGGGGTAGGTTACTATTTGAGCGTGTTTTAGGGTTAGGTTACTATATTTGCTTGTTTTAGGGTTAGGTTACTATTTGTATTTGTTTTTGGGTTAGGTTACTATTTGTATTTGTTTTAGGGTTAGGTTACTATTTGGGCTTGTTTTAGGGTTAGGTTACTATTTGGGCTTGTTTTAGGGTTAGGTTACTATTTGGGTTTGTTTTAGGGTTAGGTTACTATTTGTGTTTGTTTTAGGGTTAGACTATTATATTTGCTTGTTTTAGGGTTAGGTTACTATTTGAGCGTGTTTTAGGGTTAGGTTACTATATTTGCTTGTTTCAGGGTTAGGTTACTATTTGTATTTGTTTTAGGGTTAGGTTACTATTTGTGCGTGTTTTAGGGTTAGGTTACTATTAGTGGTGCACCGAAATGGAAACTTAAAATTCGGGATTGGTTCTTTGAAAACCGATACCAAAACCGAAAATCAGACATGAGAACCTGGGTGTGACGTAAACCTGTCCTGGCTCTCCAGACACCTCCCTCGTTGCGGACTGCCTGGCTACTGGGAATGCGGTCCTCAGTGCCTCGAGCAGTGACGTGCGGTGAGGTCAGTGGCTGGTGAGGCACTGGTTAGTATCAGAGCCAGATAGACAAATGAAAAACAGCCAGAAAACCTAGCTCCCAAAGAATAGGCTTCAGGCATTTAGTACATCAGAAGGACAGACACTGCGAGTAAGGACTGACTGGAAGCCGATTCTGTTCCCACAGACCTCTCGCTCCTTTATACAGAACAATTATTTAACAATATGCCTTCTAAATTGCATTGGCAAAGACTTCTTAAATGAAGAATCTACAGTCCCGGGTCCTTGTACCTGGACTTGATTTCATACAGGGTTATTCATTCAGAGAGAGGTGAAAAGCGTAGAATGACTGGAGAATGGAAAATTCTAGGTCAAAATAGCCAAACCAAAAAAATTCTCCCATTCATCTCCGTTTCCAGATCTGCTATTTTGACCTAGAATTTTCCATTCTCCAGTCTTTCTCCTGCTTTTTACCGCTCTCTGAATAACCCTGATACAGAGCTATTCAGAAAGAGGTGAAAACCTTGAATGCGTGGAGAATTGAATTCTAGGTCAAAATAGTCAAACCAGAAAAATTCTCCCATTTAGCTCACTTTCCAAATTGGCTATTTGTTCATTCTCCTGCCAATTCAAGGTTTTCACCTCTCTCTGAATATCCCTGATACTATTATTGACTCAGCCTGAAATACTGAAGAGAGTGCAAGCTATAGTGAGCCAGCACAATGATTCAATAATACTATCAGGTTATTGAGAGAGGTGAAAACCTGGAGAATTGGCAGGAGAATGAACAATCTAGACCAGGGTTTCTCAACTCCAGTCCTCAGGACCCACTACAGGCTAGATTTTACAGATCAAGTTGGGGAAATGCAGACTGAATCCTGCAATCACTGAGCAGAAAATCATATCACCTGTGCTGTGCTTCACATATCCTGCAAACCAGGCCCATTAGTGGCTCCTGAGGATACGAGTTGAGAAACACTGATTCTAGACCAAATAGCCAATTGAAAAATCTAGACCAAATAGCCAATTTGGAAAGTGAGATAAATGGGAGAATTTTTCTGGTTTGACTATTTTGACCTAGAGTTTTCACTTCTCCAGTCATTCAATGTTTTCACCTCTTTCTGAATAGCCCTGTATTAGGGTTATTCAGAGAGCAGTGAAAAGCAGAAGAATGACTGGAGAATGGAAAATGCTAGGTCAAAATAGTCAAACCATAAAAATTCTCCCATTTATCTCACTTTCCAAATTGGCTGTTCATTCTCCTGTCAATTCTGATGGTTTTCACCTCTCTCTGAATAACACTGATATTTCAGGCTCATAAAAAGATTAACCCAACGCTTGCCCCTGGCAAAACACACACACAGAGATTGGAGATATAAATATACATACACACAGCATGTGAAAGAAAGGGTGTGTGTAAAGAGACTGGCACTGTAAACACACACACACACTATTATTAAGAGTAGCCTAGCCACATCCATTAGGTTTCCTTAAAGCCCCTGTACATTTTGTGTCATTCATATTATACTGAAGGGAAAGAAAGCCACTGACCCAACCTGACTTCTGCACACTGCAGGGCAGCACTTTCAGGCACTGACAGGGAGCAAAATGGAGATCTGACACCCCAGCCCAAAGCCAGTGACCCATGAAGCACACGCTGTAATCTGACAGCCCTGGTAGAAGATGAGTTGTGAGAGTCTTGCTGGCAACTTTGCATCTGCGGAGTCCCCCGCCTGTCCTGTCCCTCCCCAGGCAGCCTGGCTAGAGGTACAATACATCATACAGATTGGCAGCTAAGCACTATCTGAACATCAAGAAATCAGCACAGAGGAAAGCCATGGCCTCTCCCTCCCCATCATTAACCCGCTCTCCCCCCGTGAGGTCACTCACCTTGCAGCTGGGCAAAGAGGACTTCCTGCTGCTGCTTGAATTTCAAAGGCTGCTGCACCCCCTCAGATCCCTCCTGGGGGGGCAGATGTGCTGTGTATTCTTCCAGCCCCAGTTAGCAGAGAATATCCAGCCTGGGGTATAAATGGGCATCCCCAGCTGATGCAGATCTGAGTGGCAGAGCAGGGCACCCTTGTACCAGGCTCCTGGACTGCAGCTCCCCATGCAGCCAGTCAGGGGTTGTCCATCATGCAATCTTTTCACAGCCTGTATTGGACGGCTGCCTGGCCTAACTGCTAGATGTGCCCCTTCCTGTCAATCAGAGGCAGTCCTCTAATGCAGGCATTTTCTGGGAATGGCTTGGACCAATGGTGCTTTCCCATTGGTCCAAGCTTTTCCAATGCTCTGTCAGTCTGTGTGGCACTAATGAGCAGTGATCAGGAAATAGGCAGCACTTGTCTCTGACATCTTGAGCAGTTTACTCAATTAGTGCAGCGGGGAAACGTCCTGCTATGCAAATTGCGTAGGCTGGGAAAACTAATGCCTGCAGAGGCAGAGGACGGAGCTGACAGCGGGAGAGCAGGTGAGTTTGCTTTTAGTTTATTAACTTATCACTTAATGGCAGGTGCGGCTCTGCCTCCCCTGCCTCCACTCACTGCACGTCCCTGAGCTTGACCCGCTTGCCTCTGCCTGCTGGGAGACCTGGGCTGGCTGGCAGTGATCTGTGCTGGGCCGACGATACAGCAGTTTCTGGGGATCTGCAGACTTTCGATCTCCTGACCTGTAGCCCCGATGTTAGGTCAGTCTTTCAGACGCCGCTCGGTTCCTTCTGATGGTGAGTGGAGTGGTATAGTGCAGAGGAAATAACACACCAGACAAGCTGAATGCATCAACCAAGAACTATATCTGCTCAAAAAGGTGAGGAGAAAGAAATTAAAACATAACATTTATTTTGTACTTAAATAAAAAAAAAATCGAGCCAGACCTACATATACACATATCGGTGTCAGACACCACCCAGAACGATAAAGAATGGAGCCTCCACAGGGGGGGGGGGCAACCTAGAATTGCGGGTGTGTGAGACACTGGTGACCAGTGAAGCAGGGTTGAGCCTATTCCCTATACAGCGGGAGCATCTGAAAGCCAATCAGTAATGTGTAAACCAAAGAAACAGGAAGGATTAGCCTAAATGAATCAACAAATCACAACGGGCGAGCTAACACACAGATCCTTAGAATGGTCTCATAGGGAAATACATCTGGCAAACAAAGTAACTGCTGCTGCTGCTGCTGGTAACCAGACATTAAAATCAACACAAATTTATCCCATATTCAAAAAAATGCTCGAAGTGTTTCACCACTAGGGCGTCCTCAGGAGTAGCGATGAGCCAAACACTTTTGTGTTCGGGTTGGTATACGAACAGCCGAAATGTTCGAAAACGAACTCGAGCACAATGTAAAGTATGGGGGCCGAACACGCAAAATGTGTTCACAGTTCTCCTAAATGTACCGGCGGCTGTCGGTACATTTAGGAGACCTGTGGCTGCGGCCCCCAGCCCCCGTAACTCCCCTATCCTGCAGCTGTTCCGGCCTCCTGTTCCCCGGTCCGTCAGCTCCTCCGGTCCGTCTGGCCGCGGCTCCTCTCTGCCCCACGTCTTCATGCTGAATGATCTGATTGGGTAAAGTCCTGCGCCTGACCTGGACTTTGCCCAATCAGGGCTCAAATTCAATATTGAGCCCTGATTGGGCAAAGTCCAAGTCAGGTGCAGGACTTTGCCCAATCAGAGCTCAGCATAAAGATGAGGCATGGGGCAGAGCTTTAACCAAGCTCTGATTGGTTAAAGTCGGTGCAAGACTGATTGGTTAAAGCCAGGGCCAGATTCACATAGGGGCAGATGGAGCGGCAGCTCCAGGCCCATGCCCCAGAATAGGCCCACAGAAAAGATAAATTTGTCTGCATTGATGGGCATTTGGACCACTATATATTCACCTCCATAGCAGCTACAGGGTCATGTGAGGTATCACCGGAAAGGTCAGAGCATGACCTTTCCAAGGATACCAAACATAACCAGGTTTTATGTAACAATAAAAATAAAATAATAAATATTACTTTTTTATTTTTCTTTCTAACACAGCAATGTTTTTCAGTTATAAAGGGAACAATGATGCTGCAGTAACTCACCATCTCATTTTTCATGTCACTAACAAGCATGGAGGTGATGGTACACTCCATTAGTACGAATTGTTACATCAAGAACCTAAACCGCCACAATGCAGCGAAGTGCACTGGGGGGGGGGGATTTGGAACCCTGCGCCACTAATCTATACACCTCGCAAGGTCAACTGAGGTGTCGTGTCAGACAGGACAGAGTCTGGCCTTTGCATTGATACCAAACATGACAATGTAAAATCTAAAAGAAAAAGAAAACAAAAAGCTTTATTTATTTTTTGTTCCAAAGCGATGGTATTGTCCATTTGTCACGTATAAAATTAGCAATACCACTGCCATTACTGTCTCCTTTCCCACGTTGGGAGCAAGGTCAGTGTTTTATACATAGTCTTATTATTCATAAAACACCATTATCTAAAGCACATGGGAAATATCAAATTTTTTGGCTAAAATTGTATATTTTCTCAGAAAGATGCAGTTACAGGTTCCCATTTCATTTTTTTTAACAAGAATTCCCTATAGAATATACTGTATAACCAGAGGTTTGGATGATAAAATATGAAAAAATAATTTTGCACGCTGTGATGATTGAATGGAAATTTACTCAAACAGTATCTACCTGCTTAGATATACCTATATATGCAATATTAAATAGCCTAAAATATGTTGCCATTTCACTAAATTACGAAAAAAGCCCACCAAAATATTCAGCTCCAGGCCCATAGAGATCTTAATCTGGCCCTGGTTAAAGCTCATCTTCATGCTGAGCTCTGATTGGGCAAAGTCCTGCACCTGACCTGGACTTTGCCCAATCAGGGCTCAATATTGAATTAGAGCCCTGATTGGGCAAAGTCCAGGTCAGGCGCAGGACTTTGCCCAATCAGATCATTCAGCATGAAGACGTGGGGCAGAGAGGAGCCGCGGCCAGACGGACCGGAGGAGCTGACGGACCGGGGAACAGGAGGCTGGGACAGCTGCAGGACAGGTGAGATATGGGGGCCGCATGCCACAGGTCTCCTAAATGTACCGGCAGCTGCCGGTACATTTAGGAGACCTGTGGACGCATTTTTTATTATGGAATGTCAGCGGTCGAACAAACCGCGAACATCCCATAATGTTCAGCGTTCGCCGAACACTCCAACGGCCGATGTTCGATTCGAACTCACGTTCGACATGAACCGAACGCTCATCCCTACTCACGAGCAAAAAATAGTGCTGCTTGGGAGCATGTCAGGAAAACATCCATCTATACACAGCGTTTTTTAAGAACTATATCTGCTTTACTGAGAGAACCATATTTATATGGTCCAACAGGGATCATTTACATAAACCAACCCACGAACATTGACTTACTGGAACTCTGATTACATTAGATCAGGTAGATATTTCCAGTAAACATTCCTTAGCCTTCATATCACACATCATTTACATAATCTATTGTTCCAATAGATCAGATAACCTTTTCAGTCAAACGCTGTCCCAGACTCGTGACTTCTCAACATGCAAACAGATAAACAGCATTCTTGCATAATCACCGATTACTCAAACCTAATTCCATTCTACACAAAAGAAAGTTCTGCATCTTCAAAACCCATCTCCACGTGCCCATACACATACAGTAATAAAAGTACATTTAAAACTAAAGCTCAGCAATTTACAATACATTTAAAATCACACCACACAATATAAATGAACATAACGTCTTTCCCAAAGCAAATGTCTGTGTCTTTTGGGGTTTTTGGCAGGAAAATAAAAGTCTTGAGGTTTGAAGCGAAGAGCGCTACGTCAGTTCCATGACACCCAGGTCATTCCGTCCCCCCCCCCCGCACTACAATCCCGGATCAGGATTTAAAAGTAAAGATTAAAGACATAGCCTAGGACAGTGAGGACCAGGAGAACCGGAGATCACAGAGTGAGGCCATGCTCTATCAGATCAGAACAAACACACAAACAATCTGCAGCTAAAACATTGTAACATATCAGCTTAATTACTGGGGCAAAAATTTGCTCAGACAATCTGACTTTGAGCCGTCTGGCTAACACCCCCCCCCCCCACAGGGACAATCTGACTTTGGGCCATCTGGCTAACACCCCCCCCCCACAGGGACAATCTGACTGAGCCGTCTGGTTAACACCCCCCCACACACACACACAGGGCCGGATTTACCGTTAGGCAGAGTAGGCATGTGCCTACAGTCGCCTGCCACAATGGGGCGCCTTGCTCTGTGTGTTAAAAAAAAAAGTGTTTTTTTTGTACAATATGCAATAATTTAGACCACTGTATCGCTGGAGCTCTAAAGACTAGAGGTACATATGAGGTATCATTGGAAAGGTCATCTTATAGTCTTTCCAGTGATACCAAATATAACTAGGTTAGATTTATGTAAAAATAAAATATCTTTTAACCCTTTCGCTGCTGAGGCTTTTCCCGCCCCTGTGCTGAGGTCATATTTACCGGTTTTGCTCATCATGTTTAAACGTGTTTTGAAGCTTATTTTAGAATATGACCCAGACATATTATATATCGTTCTTTCCGTCAGACTCGGCAGATTCATAATATGTCATTATTATATGTATACGTTATGTCATGTTTGTATATTATAACAAAAAATGCAATAAAATATGTATTTTCAATAATTTACAATGTGTAAAGTGTTTTTTTTCACATTTTAACATGCGAGCAATTGCGGTTATATTTTGTATGGGGTGCGCTTGTTAAAAAAATTAGAGATGGGGTCTCGTTACATTTTTTTGGGGGGAAAATTACGCGATTTTTAACAAACGCACTGCATACAAAAATCGTTAGTGCAGCATCATTGTTCACATTATAATTGAAATGGGAACAATATTGCTGCATTAACAAACCAAAAAAAAAAAAAAAGTGTTTATTTTTTTTTTTAATTTTTTTTTTTTATTTTTTTTTTATTTTTCATTTTTTTTTTTTTTCCAAAATTTTTCACTTTCATGTTTGATATCGTTGGAACGGCCATGCTCTGGCCGATCCAACCATACCAAAATTTAACCCCTAACTGCCACGGATCGGGAGATAGGGAGTTCATTGGAACTCCCTATCTCCACCGTTGGTGGCAGTTAAGGGTTAAGTCCAGGACTGGCGTCATCGTGCTACGCACGATGACGCCAGTCCTCAGGGGGAGTTCCCGGAGGCTTGGCCGACATCCAAGATGTCGGCCAGCTCCGGGAAAGGATCGCGAATCGGCGCTTTTTAGCGCCGATTCGCGATCCAGCTCCCCAGGGGTTAATGCCAGGCATCATTTGGAAGGGCAGGCTGTGCCCTTCCAAATGATGCCTGGGTTAACCCCCGCAGAGCCGCCGATCGGGAGGGAGAGAGGTCCGAAGGACCTCCCCCCCCTCCCTTTCAGGCGCCTCCTCCGCACATGCGGGGGGGGCGCCTGAATTAGGTGTCATCGCGCTGCCGCGATGACACCTAATTCGGGCGGCTGTGGTCCCGGATGCGCGGCTGACATCCAGGATGTCAGCCCGCACCGGGGGGGCCAGCGATCGGCCGGAACTCGGCCGAACGCTGACCCCAATGGGAGGACGCGCTCAGCGCGTCCTCCGCATACCAGCGGGAATGCTGAGGACGCGCTGAGCGCGTCCTCAGCATCGAAGTGGTTAAAATAATATTTTTCTCTTTTTTCTAACACGGCACTATTATTCAGTTTACAATTATAAAGTGCACAGTGATGCTGCACTAACTCACCTCATATACCATACTGCCAGCAAGTGTGTATCTAAACGCATTGTTTAATTCACAACCTAGACCGTGGCACTGCAGTGAGGAGGGACAGGGGAACCTTGGATCCTGCATCCCTGAATTGTACAGCACACAAGATTAAGTGAGGTGTTATTGGAAAGGTCAGAGTCTAGTCTTTACTATGATACTAAACATGACCATGTAATGTGTAAAAAAAAAAAAAATGAAAAAAGTAAATGCAAAATATTTTTTTCTTTTCTACAGCAGAGGCATATATACAGTTGTGTTCAAAATTATTCACCCCCAATGCTGTAAAGGGTTTTAGGGAATTTAG
This sequence comes from Leptobrachium leishanense, assembly GCA_009667805.1. Lineage (NCBI taxonomy): Eukaryota > Metazoa > Chordata > Amphibia > Anura > Megophryidae > Leptobrachium > Leptobrachium leishanense. Next base: position 58,305 of record RXON01000060.1, read on the forward strand.
TGACATTTGTAATTGTATTCAGAATGAAATCCTACAAGGACTTTTTAAAGAACCATATGCAACTAAAATGACATCAATTGGTTTTGTAATACAGTAGTAAATGTTTCTTTTGTGAATTCTTCATTGACACAATTATTCAACCCCTTAAAGACTACCACTCTGAAGAACAGAGGTTCATTCAAGTGTTTTCAATCAGGTATTGAAAACACCTGTGGATGTCACGGAGCAGCAATAAAGCATAATAAGCACCAATTAGGCAGCTTTAAAATGACTGTGATACTCAGCTCCTTCTAGACATTTACTGGTGTGGTTACAAACATGGTGAAGTCAAGAGAATGGTCCAGGAAGACAAGAGAAGAGGTGATTACTCTTCACAGGAAGGGCAATGGCTATAAGAAGATTGCAAAGATGTTAAACATACCAAGAGAGACCATAGGAAGCATCATTCGCAAATTCAAGGCAAAGGGCACTGTTGAAACGCTACCTGGTCGTGGCAGAAAGAAGATGCTGACTTCGACTGCTGTGCGCTACCTGAAGCGTAGAGTGGAGAAAAGTCCCCGTGTGACTGCTGAGGAACTGAGAAAAGATTTGTCAGATGTGGGTACTGAAGTTTCAGCTCAGACAATACGGCGCACACTGCGTAATGAAGGCCTCCATGTTGTTCTGTGGACTGATGAAACAAAATTAGAACTGTTTGGGCCCATGGATCAACGCTATGTTTGGAGGAGGAAGAACAAGGCCTATGAAGAAAAGAACACCTTGCCTACTGTGAAGCATGGCGGGGGGTCAATCATGCTTTGGGGCTGTTTTGCTTCTGCAGGTACAGGGAAGCTTCAGCGTGTGCAAGGTACCATGAATTCTCTTCAGTACCAGGAGATATTGGATGACAATGTGATGCAGTCCGTCACAAACCTGAGGCTTGGGAGACGTTGGACCTTTCAACAGGACAATGATCCCACGCATACCTCCAAGTCCACTAGAGCATGGTTGCAGATTAAAGGCTGGAACATTTTGGAGTGGCCATCGCAGTCACCTGACTTAAATCCGATTGAGAACCTCTGGTGGGACTTAAAGAAAGCAGTTGCAGTGCGCAAGCCTAAGAATGTGACTGAACTGGAGGCTTTTGCCCATGACGAATGGGCGAAGATACCCGTAGATGGCTGCAAGACACTTGTGTCAAGCTATGCTTCACGTTTAAAAGCTGTTATAACTGTAAAAGGATGTTGTACTAAGTACTAATATTGAATGTCACTTGGGGGTTGAATAAAACTGATAATGATGTGAGCACAGAAAAGACATTTGTGGTTATTTCATTATAAATGTTATGTTATATTTGTCTGACCTACACGTGCCTCTTTGATTTAATTGTAAGCAAGATGACTGAATGATCAAAATCAATGTCAAACTGGCCAAAACACTCAATTTCAGTGGGGGTTGAATCATTTTGAACACAACTGTATGCTTTTACATATAAAACAAACATTGCTGCTGCATTCACTGCCCTCCTCCTCCTTTAACCATTCTACCCCACTGACTCCCTCACTCCCTGCCCCCTCTTCTACGATGTCTTCCTTGTCTACAGTCTCAGAGGAGGATGTAACAGAACTTCTTATGTCCTCCTACCCGACCACCTGTCCAATTGATCCCATCCCCTCACACCTTATTCAGCCTGTCCTACCAGTTACTGTCCCTGCTTTGACACATATTTTTAACCTCTCCCTCTCCTCTGGAATATTCTCCTCTGTATCCAAACGTGCTTTGATCACCCCATTCTATAAAAGCCAGCTCTTGATCCTACCTCCCTCTTGAATTACTGTCCCATCTCTCTGCTCCCCCTTTGCCTCCAAAATCTTAGAACGTCTGGTCGATAACCAGCTCACCGGTTTTCTCGCTGCTAACTCTCTACTCGATCCGCACCAGTCCGGCTTTCACTCCCAGCAATCTACTGAGACGGCTCTGACCAAGGTGACTAATGATTTGGCTACCGCTAAAACCAAAGGTCACTTCTCTCTCCTTATTCTTCTTGACCTTTCCGCTGCATTCAACACTAGTGATCACCCTCTCCTGCTCCTCACGCTGCGTCAACTTGGCCTCAGTGACATCACTCTCTCCTGGTCCTCTTCCTGTCTCTCTTTTCGCTCCTTCAGTGTCTCCTTCGCTGGTGTCTCTTCACCACAAGTTCCTCTTTCAGTTGGGGTACCTCAAGGCTCTGTTCTGGGTCCCCTACTCTTCTCGATCTATGCAATAAGAAGGTAGAGGGTAATCCTACAAAGAATTAAAATCACTTAGAGGTGCATGTTAAATGAACAAATAGTATTTGAATCAATTCACGCATATCAAAGGATTTTATTAATAAAAATAAGGATAAGACTGCTCACGCTCAATGCGTTTCGTCAAAAGACTTCATCAGGAGCAATATGTGCAGTCATAAGTACATGGTTAAAAAATAAAAGTTTTATTTTTTAACCATGTACTTATGACTGCACATATTGCTCCTGATGAAGTCTTTTGACGAAACGCATTGAGCGTGAGCAGTCTTGACTGTAGAAACTTTGATCTTGGCTGATTGTTCCTGAAGTGCACCGGCTGTGGAGGAAATCATACCCCAGGTCCTAGACATCCATGGAACGGTGATAATGATCTTGTTTATTGATGTGCGTGAATTGATTCAAATACTAAGTGATTTTAATTCATTGTAGGATCACCCTCTACCTTCTTCTTATTGCTTACGGGTTACCCGGAGCCGCAGAGGGAAGATCCTAAGTTAAGTGATTCAGTGTGTGTTTTCTTCTTTGCATCTTCTCAATCTATACGGCCTCTTTGGACAACCTCATCTCTTCCTATGGATTCCAATATCACCTCTATACTGACGACACCCAAATCCTTATCCTTACCTACAAAACCCTCACTAACTCAGCTCCCCACTACCTGTCCTCACTAATCACCAAATACACCCCAGCCCGCTCCCTAAGGTCAAACAGTGACCTGCGCCTAGCTTCTCCCCGCATCACCTCTTCCCATGATAGACTGCAGGATTTCTCACGTGCAGCCCCACTCTCTGGAACGCTCTCCCTCGTACTGTCAGACTTTCCCCTAACTTCTCTTCCTTCAAACGCTCCTTAAAACATTCCTATTTAGGGAAGCCGACCCCCCAACTCACTGACACAACCATCAATCACTCTCACCTTACAGTCCTCTCCTCCTGTTTCCAACCCCAACCCTCCAGATTGTGAGTTCCTACGGGAATAGAGCCTCATCTCCTCCTGTACTGTTTGTCAAATGTTGTTCAATGTATTGTAACCCTGTCTGTACTGTGCTTATTGTACAGCGCTGCGGAATATGCTGGCGCTTTATAAATAAAGAATAATAATCTGCCTTTCCTCTCCCGATCTCTCTCCTCTGGTGTTGGACCATGCTACAGCCGGCCTATCAGCTGTCTTTGACTGGATGACTTCTGTTTTCTAAAGCTCAACCTCACCAAAACTGAACTTCTCATCTTCCCTCCCTCTAAAACCTTCCTTCCTGCGCCCATTTCTCTTCAGGTGAATGGTGCCACCATTACTTCTACCTCTCAAGCTCCATTGCCACAGGGTCCTCTTGGACTCCAATCTATCCTTTACTCTTCACATTGTCACTAACCAAATCCTGCTTCTTCCACCTTAAAAAACACACAGGTTCAGGACATTCGGAAAAAATTGACTTTTAGGTCTACACACCTCAAGGGGAAATCTGTCTGTTTCGGGTCCCGAGGCATCTGAGCTAGCATCATCGCTTGTTCTTTGTAGTGACTCTTGTTGCTGGTGTTGAGGGTCTGAAAAGAAAATTTTAAGGTTAATACGTCTGAAAAATTTACTATCAGGGTTATTCAGAGAGCGTGAAAAGCTGGAGAATGAAATATTCTAGGTCAAAATAGCCGATTTGGAAAGTGAGATGAAAGGGAGAATTTTTCTGGTTTGGCTATTTTGACCTAGAATTTTTCATTCTCCAGTCATTCTCCTGCTTTTCACCGCTCTCTGAATAACCCTGTATATGTCACAACCTTGTTCCAAAAATCCTGTTTGTGTGTGAAGCTTTCTGTCTCTGTATTGTGGATGTAGTTAGACTGTTGGAATAATGTGATGTAATCAGTAAGAGAGGTCCTCTTACAGAGCAGCACCAGGGTGTAACCCTATCGTTCTCTTTACCCCAGCCCTGTTAACAGTTTAAAGACACTGGGTCTTTCTAAAAAATAAATGTGACAGACCGACTGGCACATTGACCGTGTGCCTCTGTCAAACAATAACTTTCTCCAAGCTGGACCCCAAAATCCAGCCTTAGCAGCACCCAAACATTCTCTCTACAAAGCTCCAGGCATGACCAGAGTTTGAGAGCAGCAAACAAAGAGTGATTCTTTATTTGAAAAAACACACAGGTAAAACACAGTTGAGAGACAACCCCCTCCCTTCCAGAATACAGTACAGATTACTTCAGTGCCGAACAATGGATTTTTTACCTATGCATTCTTATCTTGAATAGTCTGCTAGGTCCTAGCAGGAGGGGGGAGGAAAAAGCAGGGAAACAAAGGAATACATTCTACACTATACAGAAAGCAAGAATACAATATACAGAGAGGGGTAGATACAGAAGAGTACGATATAAAGACAGAGGACAGCTAATACAGAAAAACAGTCAACATAAATACTGGATTCCCTGGGCAATCGAGTTGGCAAACCCCAGTTAGCACCTTGGTCCATAGTCCATAGTAAGAAGGCTAGCCCCAGGCTCCTCCAACTGCCCCAGTTTTGAACAAATTGTTGGAGAACAAACTGTACTGCAAATTAGAAAAATGTCTGTTCGACATAACTTCTGTTCAGTTCTTGGGATACATCATTACGCCTGACGGCTTTGAAAAGGACCCTCAGAAACACTCTGCCATCAAGGAATGGCCATTGCCTTAAGGGTTGAAAGCCATACAGAGGTCCCTGGGGTTCACTAATTATTACAGGAGATTCATAAAAGTTTTCTCATCATTGGTCTCCCCCATCACTGCTATGACAAAGAAAGGTGCTCAGAATCAGGTGTGGAGCAATCAAGCCCTGCAGGCTTTTGACCAGCTCAAAGAGGCGTTCATCACAGCGCCAGTCCTAAGACATCCAGAGCCAGGTTTGTCGTTTCAGCTGGTGGTGGACACATCTGAAATCGGTATAAGTGCTGTCTTATCCCAGAGAGAAGGTCCAGAAAAACCTCTGCATCCTTGTGGGCTCTTCTCCAGGAAGATGACACCTGCAGAGAAAAATTCTGATATAGGCAATAGAGAATTGCTTGCAGTCATAGCAGCTCTGAAAGAATGGCGTTACTTATTGGAGAGTACCAAAGACCCCATAATAACAACAGACCAGAAAAACCTTGTGTATATGGGGGAGGCAAAACGTCTTAATGCCAGACAGGCTAGGTGGTCTCCGTTTCTGTCGAGTTTCAACTTTTTGCTTACTTTCCGCCCTGGCTCAAAAAACACCAAGGCAGAGATGCCTTGTCACGACAATTTGAACAACATGCTTATGATCAAAGTCCCATTATTCCTCAAGAAAGAATCATTACAACCACTGTTCTCACTGTTTCTTCTCCCTTGTTAGAGAGATTGCAGTCTGTCCAGGGCACCGCTCCCGCTGAAAGACCACCTGGTAAACTCTTTGTTCCTGAAAAAGAAAGAGTACAGGTCATGTCAGTCTATCATGATACTAAACCGTTTGGTCATATGGGGATAACCAAAACCCTGGCTACTCTCGAAAATAAATTTTGGTGGGCAGGTATGCGAAAGGATGTCAAAGAATATATAGCTACCTGTGAGGTATGCTGTAGGAGTAAAAATCCTAAGACGTTACCTATAGGTTTGTTATAACCATTACCTGTCCCTGAAAGACCATGGGCCCACCTGTCTATGGATTTCATTACCGATTTACCTGTATCCCAAGGTAATAATGTGATCCTTACCGTTGTGGACAGGTTCTCCAAAATGGTGCATTTCGTGCCTCTTGCCAAGTTGCCATCTGCTGTGGAACTGGTGACAGCAGGGCCGGCACTAACATAAGGCGGCACAGGCACTTCCTGCCAGTTTGAGGGGCGGAATTTTTGAGAGTGTGGGGACACTGGCCGGGGAGAGACCCGGCGTGGCGCAGCGCAGCACCACCTCCTTCTCACTCTGGCCCAGCGAGCGGAGGTGGCGCCCTGCCGCCGCCATCTTGGTGGAGACCAATAGGTGCAGAGTCTGCCACTATCTTGGATTTCACCAAGATGGCGGCGCCCAGGGGTTGGTTCTCCCTAGGCGAGCGGCCGCTGGCAGCATGCAGCTTGGCCAGTTGCCAGGGATGGGAACCACCTGGCCAGCGCGCGATCTCGCGAGAACACGGCTGCGCGGCTGGTCAGGTGGTTTCTGGCGAGCGGCCAAGCTGCAGCATGCCAGCGGCCGCTCGCCTCGTGGAGAAGAGAATGCCGGCAGAGCCAGCATAGGGACAGGTGTGCTGCTGGGGGCAATATATACCCATATGTGAGCTGGGGCAAATGTACTCATGTGAGCTGGGGGCAAATATACCCATATGTGAGCTCTGGGGGCAAATATACCCATGTGTGAGCTGGGGAAAATATACCCATGTGTGAGCTGGGGGCAAATATACCCATATGTGAGCTGGGGCAAATATATCCATATGTGAGCTGGGGGAAAATATATCCATGTGAGCTGGGGGCAATATATATGTATCTGGGCATGTTCTGGTTTGAGGTCTCTCTCTCGCTCATATATATATATATATATATAATTTCCAACGTGAATGGAGCCGCACACGTGTATTATTAAAACAAAAAAAATCTTTTATTGTATCATGCTAAAATGAAACCGTTTTGGTTCCAACACGAGCCATTATCAAGGTCACATACATGAAAATCAGCAACGTATATAAAGAGAAAGTATAAAGGCACTCACCATTACTTTTGGTTCACGTTGATTAATCAAACACCTGGAGTGTATAATCTTAAGTGCTCACCGGGATTCCTTAGTTGCATGTGAGGTCACACGCTCAACCTACCTGGTATCCATGGAAACCATAACAAATGACCAACACAAACAAATTAAAAAACAATCATGAAGAGGGCATCAAAATTTAACCATAAGCCTACTATGTGTATCAAGTTAATGGACTACTAAAGGGCGTGCATAAAGTATAATTAGTTAACTATAAAGGACAGAATCATCTTATGTGATTACTATGTCACAAGTACACAAAATACTAATGCAAACCAAGTTTTCTCAACATTAACTATGTGCTGCCTATTAAGGATTTATCTGTCTTGCAAAAAACATGGGAGGGAATTATATTCATTAAGACCTCTAGGGACCAAGGTATCATGTCTTTTGATCCAAAATGCCTCTCGTTGCAGCAATAGCTGTGATCTGTTCCCTCCTCTCTTTAACGCTGGAATGTGGTCAATGCCAATAAATCGCAAAGACGGTAGGCGATGTTGATGCTGTAAAAAATGTTTTGCAGCTGGCTTGTCCGTTTGACCGTCACGATAGGCGGTGTTAATCGCAGAGCGATGGCCACAGATGCGATCCCGGAGCGTCAGATCAGTTTTTCCCACATAGCATAAGCCACATGGGCAAGTTATTAAATAAATGATGAATTCCGTTTGACACGTGATGCGTTGTTTAATTTCGAATCTCTGTCCTGTCCATGGATGTATAAATGTAGTTCCCGCATTCATGTGACACAATTAAGGCATTTAAAGCAGCCTTTCTTCGTGAAAGATGTTGACGGCATATATGAGTCAACCGGGTCCGTTTCTCGCAAGTTTTTTGTTCGTTTGTAACTTATTAACGGTGGTCTTTTGAATTGCTCTGGGAGTGAATTGGTAAACTGAAACATATTCCAGTGCTTACGGAGATTGTAGGCTGCCTTCATGCCCTGTTGACCATGGATGACTGGATGGCAAATGCGTGGAAGCAGTGTTTCATCTTTATTGCTAGGATGATGAAAACGATGCAGTGCCTTTTGTAGCGCTATGTCCAATCGCTTCGCTTTATATCCTCTGTTGATGAATCTGTTATGCATTTGTTGTATTTGCTGGTTTTTCTGAGTTACATCACTGTTGTATCTCAGGACCCGAAGAAACTGTGAAACAAGTAGTGAATTTTTCAGCTGATGTGGGTGATGACTATCTGTGGATTTTCGGTAAAGGGTGTAGCCAAGTTTGTTACCTTGGCGAAAAATCTCAACATCCACAAATGGTATTGAGTCGGTATTGCATGTTGCCGTCACTTTTACTGGTGACTCCAAATGATTGATATGCCGTATCATGTCATTAAAAGATGTTTTGTCTCCACCCCAAATTATAAAAGATATCGTCCACAAATCTGCAGAAAAAAAAGCAGTTGACTGGATGGTAGAGATAACAAGTGTTGTTCAAAAATATACATATAGGAATTGGCATACGATGGTGCCATGGCGGCACCCATCGCCATTCCGGACTTTTGAATGTAGAAGTTTTTTTCAAACTTAAAATAGTTATTTTCCAAGGTGATAGCCAATAATTGGATTATAAATTCAATCGGTGGACCACATTAGTTAGTTGATTCTTGTAACACTTGTTTGAAACATGCCATTCCTGCCTGGTGTGGTATGATGGTGTAAAGATTCTTAACATCCATGGTGGCAAGTAACCATGGTGTATCAGGCAGTTTCAAAAACTGTATACATGCTAAAAAATCCGGAATGTCTTTAATGCATGTAGAAAGATGCTGTATAACGTATAGAAGATTTTGCAAAAAATGAGTCCGTTTTAATGTTATTTATCATGAACCAGATCAGTTCTAAAATGTCAATGTAGGAGGTGAAAAGGGACCTCGTCTTCTTGGGCACACCAGGCAGACCCCCTGTGCACACCTATGGGCATAACCAATGTTTATGCTGAGATACAGTCACTGTTCATGTAATTTATTGTGAAACCAATAAGGAACATCCAAAATATCTATGTAGGGGGTCAAAGATGAACCATGCGCCCAACATTAGGGTGTGCCTGGGCTCACCAGGCACACCCTGTGCGCACACCTATGGTCATCACCCAGATCATCTGAAAAATTCACTACTTGTTTCACAGTTTCTTCGGGTCCTGAGATACAACAGTGATGTAACTCGGAAAAACCAGCAAATATAAGAAATGCATAACAGATTCATCAACAGAGGATATAAAGCGAAGCGATTGGACATAGCGCTAAAAAAGGCACTGCATCGTTTTCATCATCCTGTCAATAAAGATGAAACACTGCTTCCACGCATTTGCCATCCAGTCATCCATGGTCAACAGGGCATGAAGGCAGCCTACAATCTCCGTAAACACTGGAATATGTTTCAGTTTGCCAATTCACTCCCAGAGCAATTCAAAAGACCACCGTTAATAAGTTACAAACGAACAAAAAACTTGCGAGATTTATTGGTAGAAACGGACCCGGTTGACTCATATATGCCATCAACATCTTTCACGAAGAAAGGCTGCTTTAAATGCCTTGTGTCACATGCAGTCACATGAATGCGGGAACTACATTTATACATACATGGACAGGACAGAGATTCGAAATTAAACATCGCATTACGTGTCAAACGGAATTCATCATTTATTTAATAACTTTTGTTAGACTGGCTATAAGTTCTTTGAAATCTAATAAAACAATCAGCATACAGATACATTTCCACGTCACAGTTTAACCAACAGTGAGACAAAGATTACTACATATGATTCAGAGATGGCTTTTCTCTAGCTTACACTGTCTGCATGCCCTTTCCTGCGCAGACAGGAAATCGGCTAAATTCCACAGGCCAACATCCTATGCAAGAAAAATACATATACAATTTGACACTCAAAATGGGAAGGGGGGAATTTCACAGCCCATTTTATCAAAACAGGCTTTAAGATAAAATATGTATATTTTATACAGGAAATTAAAATCTAACAATTCTTTCCTTTGATCCCATATCACTTGTGATCATCTAAAAGATAAACCAAACCTAGGCATTAAACTAATTATACCTGTGCTACAGTGTCCTCGCCTAATACCTTTACGATATATACGAAAGGGATTCCCCAAGGAGGCCCTTTATGAGCATAAAATCCACTTATCTTTCTAGATTCACTCTTCCAGCGAACCACACTTGGAACCTAGGCCAAAATACCTAATCTAGGCATTAAATAACTATTTATTCCCATTTCCCAAAATATAATTCACCGAACAAGAAAAATATAATAACTTGAATGTAAAAAGTTCATTTATCTAATAATAAACATGAGTCAGATCTATATCTGTGTGTTTTCCTATGTTCAGCTTCACTCCACAATACGCATACACACCTGCATTCACACACACTCAAATATATTCTCATTTTCACAAATCCAATCCTTTCTCACACTTATCTAGGGGATTACATAAAAAAAATATATTCCATAATCTAATACCGTAGCCCAAAGTGTGAGATCAAGGTTTGGTCTTTTTCAACATCCCAGCTTGAGACGCATAATCCTTGAATGTCATCAGAGCTCCCACCATAGGGACTCCTGAACAAGCTGTCTCTTTGCGCTGGTTGCTTATTACCTGTGACCTTCGACCTTGACACAAAATGTCCATGATTCGTTCCATATGCAGTCATTGTGACTGTCAGATTTCTTGAAGATGTGATACGGTTTTAGCAACAATAAAAAAAAGGACAAGAAAATATGGTATACCCACTAATCATATACATCCATTCATTCATTGTCACTCTCAAGTGCACGAAAACAATAAAAATGTTAATTTACACAAGAAGAGACACAGATAATATATTTTAAAATTTCCCCGCAAAGCCTATGGGCCTCACGCAACAAAAAAAAGAAAGATCATACTACAACCGACTCAATGCATTTAGAGAAATATATATATACAACTTTGGCTCAAAAAGGAAATAGCCGAAGTGCATATTCCATCCATTTAAATATCAAAAAAAATATTTACTTACTATCCTATTCAGGTTTGTTTCAAAACACCGAACAAGACTGGTGTTTATAAAAACACACCAATCCTCAAATAAAATCCAAAAAATAAAAACAACTTTAATTGTACCGAATTAAAACTTTCCATTTACCACTATATATGTCATGAAACGTATTTATGCAAATGCATTAAATTATATGTTCTTAAATACATTAACTCTAATTTTAATTGGATGTGATCTTCAATAATCCTAAATGTGTCAGGGAATTTGAACAATATTGATTGTAACCGAACAACAAAAATAATAAAATATAAATTAATAAAAGTCAAAATAATTATCACTTAGACAACACAATAATAATCCATCAGCATATAAAAAATACACTATCTTCTTCTTTCTTTGTCTTCTGTCTTATTGGTTGAAAATAACTGTTTTGTAAAACTGACATATCTTAAGTTTTATTTCCAAATCAATGATCTTCTTTAATCGCATAATTTATCGATGAGCTGTTGATAAATTAGAATGTTTTATTGCCTGGTGTCTGATAATTCCTTATTATCCGGTTGATGTAACATTGTAATGTGAAATGATAATGTGTTTAAGTAAATTTCTTTAAATTCCAACAGCTTTATCAATATTGGTATTCAATAATCTTCCATCTAGCTTGATCAAAGTTGGCATGCATGGGTAATTTTCACCTAAAGTAAAAAAAACTTGGGAAAAAAATGTATTATTAACCTGTCAAAAACTTTAAAATTGATATGGTTAAAATACTTCAAAAATGTGTTGCATACATTTTTTTTGACAAAGAAAAAGGAGTGGTCATGAGAGAGAGAAAATAGAGGGGGCTAGGAAAAGAATGTGAAAACTTTTTTTTTTTTTTTACTTTTGCAACGGTCACCATCTTTTTTCTAAAATGCTCTTCAATTCAAATAAAAAAACACAACAAAAATATCATAAACTAGGAAAGAAAGTATAGACGTGCATGTTTAAAAATTGACATGTTAACTAGCACAAAGTTCTCAGAGGAAACTCAGAGAAAAAGATTCTTAATAAACATCCAAAACTACAATCTTTATTAAGGATATTGGTTAAAAACAAACATTCAAACATGAGGTGTTTGTGCAGCTATTTTACAACCTCTTTTATTCCCTCCAAGAAAATTCAATGGGGGCACAGTCATACGTTGTTGCACTTCACACCAAAAGACAAAAACATCAGACAGCAAAAAATAAAACTAGACATATGGCTACCAATGCAGAAAAAAAGAAAACAAACAATACTCAGGATACTAAACTACAACCTTCCATCTCCCTTAGTCAACAAAAAAAAACACCTATCACCTGAAATCTGCCTAATTGCTTTTGTACAGCGCTACAAAACCTGTAGGTGCTTTCCATTAAACTTTCACTCAAATCCTTCAGCTTTATATCACTCCATCCTCTTAGATTGCAAGCTCTTAAACAGGACCTCTTTGCTTACCGTATTATGATGAACCTACATATATATTCCATTATACAAGTTACAAAACCTGTAAATGACCTCAGTCAGCCATTTTGGCAATTATTCAATAGGGGACTCTAATATTACTATGATAATCTCTTCTAAAGATATAATTAATTGTTCAGCAACAAAGCAACTACACAGGCATGTTGTCCCTTATACAAAACCTATAACCTATATTAAGGTGTGGTCAATCCCTTTGTGCTGGACTCAGACCAGAAAAGGAAAAAAAAACTGACCACGCCTCTTTTGGGAAAATGTATAACTTATATTAAGGCAGATTGACGACGCCCATCACCTTGATACACTAGTTTTTTTTTACATCATTCATTCCTTTATAGCATCCTAACAGAACAACAAAAATAACTACATATTCCTTTATCCAACTTGCATTCCCAAAAAAAAACAACTCACATTTAGATCAGGAAGAGAGATAAGAGAAAAGAAAAAAAAAACTTATCGCAGGCCTGAATTAAGGGAGTGAGAAACAAGGGGGGTGTTTGTGAGGGTCCAGAGAACGAGCAACAGCACAATGGCCTGCTCTACGGTGGGTGCCCGCTCAGGTCTCACAAACAAGGTTTTAGCTTGATTGTGCCATTACAGGGATGAATTTTCCATATGCAAATCAGCCTGCTCTCACCCAAAAAGGGTGGCCAGTGCTGATTGCCAAGGACGTCATCCCTGCACGAGAGGTGCAGCAACCCCCGACTATCGTTTCGGCCTTATTGGGCCTCGTCAGGAGGGTATAGCTGACACCCCTCTAGGCACATCAAGCAAGGGGTCCACGTGAGACCTGAGCGGGCACCCACCGTAGAGCAGGCCATTGTGCTGTTGCTCGTTCTCAGGACCCTCACAAACACCCCTCTTGTTTCTCACTGAATTAAGGGAGGGCTGCTTGCTTTTACAGCTGCTTAGGGGGAGAAACACGGACAAACGGCATTGAACTCTTTTTTTATACTGGCAAAGCGACATATTCCAAAGGAAATCAGTCCCTATACCCACAGAAACAGACAGCTGTACAGTGTAATAAAATACAAAACATCAAAGATAAACACATACATTAATTAAATACAGAAAAAATGGCGTCGCGCCCATACTCACCGGAGCGGCAGCAACTGCCAGGAGTAACAGCCCAGTTAATGTATAAAACATAACAAGGAAAAAAGGTGTAATCTGCGCTCGTTTCTATGTGTTCCATGTACAACAAAACTGAGGTTTTTGTTTGTTTCAATGGCCATTGCAACGTAAGCTCACTCGCCACTTCACGGCACCTCTTTACAGAGTGAGTACCTAACATGTACCAAAAGGCGGCTCTACTGAGCAGCTCCAAGCCCCTCCTGCTGCTTTTCAGCCAAGGAGAGGCAAAGATATGGTGGGTTTTATTTATACACGCACCAAACACTTCCCATTTGGGATTAAAAACAAAAACATGGAAAGAGGAACAGCTGCAGAACGACGGACTGGTGTTACAAGCATGATATACATAAATAACACCAGTCCGTCGTTCTGCAGCTTAACCTTCTCCCATGTCCCCTTCAATGAAGCCAAATGCTTGTGTAGCGATGTGTTAAAGTTTACTGTGGCAGTACCCATTTTTGGCCACAAGATGGAGACAATCACGAGTAAAGACCCTGGACACTCGAACTACATGTCCCGGCATGCTTTGCGAAGAAACAGGAAGTGGGTGGGTTTGTGGAGACGCTGTACATCCTGCACCTCGTGGAGAACAGGGAGAGCGCGCCAGGGAGCAGAGGAGAGCGGATGCACACACAGAGAAGGAGAGACCAAAAGATAGGCCGGAGCGCAGACAGAGTGGATCGGGCCTTAGGATTGGGTCACCCAGCCTGCGGGAGACAGACATCACCATCTATATTATCCGAGTGCAGTGCTGAGGAGAGAAGACCCCTCGAGTAAGGAGTACCGCGGTCGATTGAAGCGGGGAGCAGGCGGTAAGCTGGCTGAGTCGCGGCTGACAGACAGAAGGCCAGACAACAGATCCGGTGGTCGGCGTCCCCAGTCAACATCGAGCGGAGAGACGTCCTGGGTCAGCGGAACCTCAAGCTTGCGCTGGATGGGTGAGAGGCCCCCAAGGCCGTATGTAAATAAGCGCGTACGCTGCTGTTTTCCTTCTAAAACCCACAGGGCCCCAACTGACTAGTCGAAGACATCATTAAAGTAAACTCACTGGCCAGTTGAAAAGTACCCGGGTACCCTATACACACGAATACACACCACTTCACGTTCTGGGACTTAACCTGTGCAGGACTCAGTTTCCTTTTTCGAATCGGGATAAGGGGGCAAAGTAAAAGTTACATTCTGAACAATTTTTCCTTTTTTTGTTCCCGCTGCGCGTTTACCGTGATACGAGAACTGTGTATTTTATTGTGTCCCGCTACGCGGTTTTTCCTCGAATTTCGTATCTTTTAATTTTCTGCTCGGTCGGGGTTTTTCCGAAAATACGAAGCCCTCGTGTTTTCGTTTCTTTTACCGCTACGCGTTTATCGTGTTACGAAAGTACTGTAAATCTTCCTGCCTATACCGTGTCTCAAGAGCTGCAAACCTTTTTAGTAAACCTTTTAACTTGTAAAACTTACAGCGTGTTGGAGTATATTTATTCCCTAGTGCGGGGAGACTGACCCGTGGTTCATTTTCAGCGGCTCCTCCGGGAGTGAGCGCTACACTTGTACAGAGCAGGTAACGCTGTTCCTTTAAAGTCAGAGGGGAGCATGGGAGGATCATATCCTTACACAGTATGAAAAGGTGAGTGACCTGTGGTTTCACTGACTGAGTTGTTTAAGGCAACCTCTGCCCATGGTAAAAGATCTGACCATTCGATTTGTTTTTCAGCGACAAAACATCGTAGGTATTGTTCCACAATTTGATTAGCTTTCTCAGCTGCCCCGTTAATCGGAGGATGGTAGGCAGAGGAGAAGCTTAATTCTATGCCCAGATTCTCACAGAATCCTCTCCAAAATCTGGACACGAACTGCGTGCCTCTTTCAGACACGATTCCCTGAGGGACCCCATGAAGACTGACAATGTTCTGTAGGAAGACTGGCACCCAGGGCCGGTGCAAGCATTTTTGTCTAGTCAGGCGAAGGTGCGTTTTGGTGGCCCCCCCCCCATCCGTGCCATGTCAAGCCAATCAGGATAGAGGTGCCATAATAATCTCTATATATACACACATAGATATATACACACTCTAGTGTTGCACCAATACCAATTTAAGACCGAGTACAAGTACCAAAACTTTTTTTCAGGTACTCACCGATATCATGCCCACTCAGATACATATATACAGACCAGAACATGTCCAGATATATATATACCGAGCTTAGTCCCAGCGACTCCTTTCTGTTCTCCTGATTGGAGCAGGTTTAAATCTCACAGTGCTTGCTTCCATAAAAAGATTTGTATTTCCAACGTGAATGGAGCCGCACACGTATATTATTAAAACAAAAAACTTATTGTATCATGCTAAAATGAAACCGACGTTTCGGCTCCAACACGAGCCATTATCAAGGTCACATACATGAAAATCAGCAACGTATATATAGAGAAAAAGTGTTAGATTTTAATTTCCTGTATAAAATATAAATATTTTATCTTGAAAAGCCTGTTTTGATAAAATGGGCTGTGAAATTCCCCCCTCCCATTTTGAGTATCAAACTCTGTCTTTTTATTGCATAGGATGTTGGCCTGTGGAATTTAGCCGATTTCCTGTCTGCACAGGAAAGGGCGTGCGGACAGTGTAAGCTAGAGAAAAGCCATCTCTGAATCATATGTGGTAATCTTTGTCTCACTGTTGGTTAAACTGTGACGTGGAACTGTATCTGTATGCTGAAGTTGTTTAAGAAAAAGAAGACAGACGAAGAAAGCCTGCCCCGGTATATGTTGTGGAGGATAGAGTCTGGCTTTCAACTAGGAACATCAAACTTCTGGTCCCTTCCATGAAAATGGCTCCAAGATACGTAGGCCCTTTATAAGGTCCTACGCAGAGTAAACCCTGTGTCTTATGCCTTGGCATTACCCCCATACTTACAATCCACACTGCCCATCCCTTTGCGCCTGGGGGCGTCCAGTGGCCGCCCATAGAGGGGGGGTTCTGTCATGTCCTCTGCCCCTGCGGGGCTTCCTGGGGGGTCTGGGCGCACTGGCGGCGTCGCTGGCTGGCCGGGTGTCAAGAGTTCAGGATGGCCGAACAGCATCTCAAGGGGCGGGGCTTGGCGTGGTGACGCGGAGCCGCCGGCCTTAAATGCAGGGCGCGAGATTCTGCTCGTCGACCTGACGTGGAGTTATTCCCGCATAGCCAGCTGTGTTCACTTGTGTCTCAGTGTGTTTATTGCTCTGTTGCCGACTTTGCCTGTATGAGGACTTCCCCTGTTTGACCTGGACTGCCTACTTGACAATTCTCTGACTCCCTGTGTATGCTTAAGGTGCTCTCTGCGGACGCTGTGTGTATGTGCAGGTTGTTTCACATCACCGCCTAGTGTGGTTATGCCCTGCAGGGTGCGGAATTCAGCGAATTTACGTTCTGCCTTGCTGAAACAAAATATATGAGAGTCCTCTCTGTTGCCAACCTGGCATGTATGACTACCCTCTCTGGTGCCAACTCCGATTATACATTTGACCACAATTGTGTTGACCAATGCTGTATGACACTTCTGAACCATCTCTGTCTGTACATAGTTAACCCTTTCGCTAGGGTTGCACCGATACTAGTATCGGTATCTGTGCCGATACCGGGTACTGCAGGAGTACTTGGTACTCGTGCAGTACCCCCTGATATTTTTCCCGATACCGGAAGCCGGCATCGAGCCGGCTTGCCGGCATCCGAGGGGCTGGGGCGGCTGTCCGAATGCTCTATCGGCATTCGGACAGGCCCTGCAGCTGCTCTCCGCGATACTTACCTTCATGGGCGACGCCGGGAAAGTCTTAGCGCGTTGCGCTCATTGGAAGGACCCCAGCCGCGACCAAGTGGCACCATGTGATCGCGGCTGGGGTCCTTCCAACGAGCGCATGCACAGAAGCTTTCCCGGCGTCGCTCAGGAAGGTAAGTATGAACGCGGTGAGCAGCTGCAGGGCCTGTCCGAATGCCAATAGAGCATTCGGACAGGCACCTGGAGCTCTCCGCGATACTTACCTTCCTGGGCGACGCTGGGAAAGTTTCCCCGCGTGCGCTCATTGGAAGGACCCCAGCCGCGATCACATGGTCCCGGCTGGGGTCCTTCCAACCAGCCAGCCTTCCAATCGGCCAGCTCCGGGAGAGGATCACGATCTGGTGCTTTTCAGCGCCGAATCGTGATCCGGCCCCCAAGGGGTTAAAGCCAGCCACCGTTTGGAAGGGCAGGCTGTGCCCTTCCAAACGATGCCTGCCTTTAGCCGCTGGCCCCCAGTGATCGGGACGGAGAGAGGTCCGAAGGACCTCCCCCCCCTCCCAGGCACCTCCTCCGCACTCGTGGGGGCGCCTGAAATAGATGTCATCGCACCAGCGCAATGACATCTATTGTCCCCGCCGGGGTCCGGGAGTGCCGGGCTGACATCCAAGATGTTAGCCTGCACCGGGGGGCGCAGCAATCGTCCATCGCACAGGAGAAGCACTTGTCAGGACGCGCTGAGCGTGTCCTTAGCAGCCAAGTGGTTAAAGTGCTTTCGCTCAGTAGACACCTGGTCACGGAATCATCTGCTGCTGAGCAGGGGCGGACTGACAACTAATGGGGCCCCCGGGCAATAGGAGGTCATGGGGCCCCCTTGTTCCGCACCCACAGGAGGCCACACCCATAAAAAACCCACCCCCTACAACGCAACACCCACATGTACATTATTGTGCTAAAGAATTCATTTCTGAACTCCTAAAAATAACCTTTTTGAAAATCCACTTGGACCCAGCAGCAAATTGTGCCCCCCCTCCATACTTACAGATGGCCACCGCACTGCTGCAGCAGCCATCACCCACTCATTGCAGCTAAGACTGCGCCACGGCACAGAAAGTCCCTGCGGAAAATGTGGGAAACTGCTGATCAGTTTAAAAGATACTGCACAATCCTTACACACTGGACATTACAGAGCTCCACAGAAATAAAACTCCCATTAATGCGCAGAATGTATGAGCTTATTACAGAGCTCCGTTCGAGAGAAAGACTAATTAGGAATGAAGTGAGGTTTAAGAATTATCCCTGTATTACACAAGAGTGAAAGGGAGTGAGTTCCCTTTGTTCTATGGGATCAGGCATGGGCGCCTTTGTTTTATGAGCTGAAGCATGGCTCTTTGTGATTGGGCACAATGGGGAGATAAACAATGGAAAAGGAGGGGGAAGGGAGGATACAAGAGGCAGGGCGTGGGACATTTTTTGGTATTGCAGTAATTTTTCTTTTACTAAGAACTTCAGAGGCACAGCGGCGGCGAGCTCCATTTTGCCATCACCATCACCGTATGAAAACCAATGACTGGATAAGTATTACTTGCAGTATCAATCTGTTATGCATACTCTATTATCATAAGTCTGCTACATATATATTCTGAGTTCCATTATTTATTGGAAGGATAGAGGTGGGTTTCCCATTGTATGGATTTGTAGGTTTATTTAGTGGATGCTTATTTATATTTGTTTCAATTTGCAATACTGTATTCCTTGTTCATTTGGTGTCCAGCTGCGTGATAGTAATTTCTAATGGGTTGTTGGTCTGGGGTGGCTCTGCCAGAGTTCAGTGATTTGTTGTTTTGTATGTTATTAGGGGCATTGGGATTTCCAGTGGTTTTGCTTTGGCTGTTTGTGGACTGCTGTGCCTTATTAGTTTATGTGCTCAGTATAGCGCATGACTGACTGTCCAATTTTAGTATCATCCATGGCTGCACCCAAAATCATAATAAGCAACCCATATAAACACCGTAATCAAACACAGGGCCTCCCTATACACGCATGTGCCCTCACCATACACACAGAAGGAACTCACTATACATAGTGAAATCACACGTAGGACCTCGGTATAACACACAAAGTCACGCTAATGATGTAGCTATCATACACCCTGAAATCACGAAATTCCTCTCTATAACACACTAAAATCACTAATGTAGAATAACACTAAGATAAATAAAAAATTAAAATAAATAAATAATTATATATATATAATAAACATAAAATAAAAACTTGCTATAACACGCCGTAATCACACAATAGAAACCTAGCCATAGCACACGGAGATCCCACAAGGACCTAGCCATAGCACACGGAGACAACACAAAGGGAATGTAATCACACATAGGAACTTGATATAACAGACTGAATCACTGGACATTAGTCACTATAACTCTATAGTGTGCCGAATGAGAAAAGCACCATACGTGCATTGCTGAGTAACACCTTTAGTGGATTCTCAAGCAGCTTCACATGCTGGCCTTTTATGTGGGTTATGATTTACAGGGTTATTGAAAGAGCTGTGTGTTTTAAATAATGTTGGAGTAACCCCAAGGGCTAAGCAATAAGTTGATGAACAAATTAATTTGTATACTGTATTTAAGTATACTATTCTAATTGTTGCAATTTTTAAAGTAACACAGCAGCAATGTACAATCTTTTGTTTTGAGCACTTGCTACAGTTGAGTAAATAATTATTTAGAACGGTAACTTTGTTTTATTGAGGAGAGGAGAGACTTATTTCAGGAAAAGAGGAAACATGAGCAGTAACTCACTCATATTTCACACTTGTACCATCATCATAATAAAGCTGGGAGTGGATAAGTATTAAGTGTATTAATTCGGTGAATTTGAAGCTATGTTGATAATATACTATATGCGTGTGTGGGTAATCTATTGGGTTAAATACGCGCTAATTGACCTGTTCTAGTGATTTGCATTGTTAGCTAAAATATGCTCGTTGATATTTGCTTCACTTTGTAATACTTGATCAAACCTTATTAGTTGTATAGTCTGTATGATCTTATAAACATAGGTAGTCAGTGACCTCATGGCTGGCAGCCATCTTAAATCTCAAAAAGTCACATGTTCTGCTGCCAATGAGGAAGTGCTGCAGCAGTAACTGTACAATCTGTTTAAGCTTACATTTGCGCAACTAAATTAATCCAGATTGTTTCTGCCAGATTTATGAATATATAACAATTACTAACCAAATACACATCTAAATGTGTCTGTTATAATTTCTGAAGAGGCTTATCAACTAAACAGTGATTTTGTATGTTAGGTTAGTTCGGTTGGTTTAACTTCGGGTCTATAGATTAATATACTAAGCAAGAATCAGTTTCATTGTGGACGGAGGTTAAAGATTTTAACATGTGCAGCTTGGTACTATTGATAAAGGATTCCAGGGCTGAGGACTCCTAAGATGGAGGACAATGCAGCCACTAATGTACAGAACATCCTTGCTCTTTCTCAACTCAAAATGGAGACGGCGTTATTTACATTTCGCAAGGGGACACACACATACAGAGGGGGAAGGTGCACAAACAATGGAGTCACTCTCAGATGAGAACAATGGATCAGATAACAGTGAGCCTGTGACCTTAGTTGCTGGTGGGAGGGAAGGGGCTGATGGAAGCATGTGAAAACAAAAGGAATTCATTACTTACAGGGGGTGTACACTATACAAAGACTGGATCGTAATACAGAGGTTACGCTATACAGAGGGAATACAATACTCTACATGATACACAGAGCAAGGGAATGTAAGGAAAATACATACAAATAACATTGGGATGGCCGTTTCTTTGCAGAGGCAAAAGTAGGGAAGATGTTTCTGTTAGCTACCATTCATTCAATCAGGTGGTGAATTGGTAAGGGTAGCTGGCGAGGGGACAGAGTTAGCTAAGCTTGATCTAGAGGCAGCCTTCAGGCCGTACCGCTGTGTCCAGGGGGTTTTCTTTTAATGGGGTGTAAATTCGATGGGTAATTTTACATAGATATCTGTTTACCCATTGGGGTGGGCAATATCCATGCTCCCTTTTTAAAGGCTTCCTACTTTTTTGCATTGCTTGGTGGAGAAGAGAGCGGGGAGGAGACGTATAGTACATTACTTGGACGATTTCATGGTAAGGGTTCCAAAGGGTGGAGAATGAGGTAGGATCGGGGGGTAACAATATAAGTTTAGTTGATCGGGGAGAATTGTAGGTCGTTTGGGGGGAATGGCCAGACATTAAGATCAAATGGTCTAATGTAATTTCAAATGGAGAGCAGGCAAATGGCCGGAGTGGATTCAATGGATGGGTGCAAAGCTTGGTGTTTCTGGAATTTTTTATTTTCCAATCGTCGGGCAATACCACTGTGGGGGATAGAATTAAAAAAAAAAAAAAATACATCCCCTTTTTTTTTTGGGTCTGATATTCAAGGTGTGGTGCAAGTGCTGAATAACATGTCTGCATCATCACTGCAGGTTGTAGCCTATGTCAGGTATTTGGTGTTATTGTTTGAAAAGCAATATTAATTTCACGGCAAATCACATTCCGGGGGTAAGGAAGGTGGTGGCGGATACATTGTCCAGTTTTGGTGGGATGTGTTCCGACATTTGCACCGGGAGGGGGAGGAGGAAAGAGGGGGAAAAAGATAAAATAATAATAATAATAAAATAAAGTAATAATAATAATAATAATAAAAAAATAATAATATAAAAAAAATTCCAGGTGAAGACTGCCCTCTGTTTCTTTGCCAGATGGGGAGCAGTTAGAGGGTTCAATGATTTGGTGAGGAGATTTTTGTTGCAGAAGACATGGGCACGTAGAGCAAGCAGTGAAAGGGTTGGATCGAGTTTTAAAGGGAGAGAGGAGGTAGGGCAGAATGTTGTTTTCAAAATAGCTACTGAAGTTCGGCGGTAAGTCAATAAAGAAAGGACAGCTTGGAACTATTTAGTGGTATTTCATACTTTGCTCGGTTAAAGGAGAGGAGGACTGGGCTAAACAATTCGTGGTGAGGAAGATCTTGACAGCAGAGTACAAGTAGGGGATAAGATGGAGCTGATAACAATCTTTGTAGGGCAGGCATTTGTTTTAGTTTTTCAGCTGCCATAAGGATTGAGGAAACAATTGCTCTAGGTGCCCATGGTGGGGAAGTATGCCCAGTGGTATGTATGAGGGGATACTTGGAGGCGACTCCTTCCAACGGTCCGCATGTTCTGGGGGCACAAGGGTGGTACTAACTTGTCCGGGTATCAATTCAAAATGGTTCCGCAGCAGGCCACGGAGGGGCTTGGTTTGAAGGGGAGTTACATTTGCCGCCATTCTTTCAGGATAGGAGCTGCTGGTACTGAGGCAGAATTGGGTTACCCAAAGGATCGAATTAAAAAGATGGGGAGATGGAAATGGGAAGTGTATATAGGAGATATGTGAGGTCATTAAAGAAATGAAGGGAAAACTTATGGGGAACAATTGTTTTGTTTTAATAATAATAATTTGTTTCCTTGTTTCTTTTGGTATCTTTTCAGTTCGGGTACACTGGTGTGTGTGTGTGCATTACAGTTAATAGTTTGCATTTTGGTTATTTGCAGGACACGCAATGAGAGTGTGGATCCTGGGACACTCCTATGTGCACTGGATGGAGAGTCATGCTGCTGGCACCAAGAGAGGAGCAACCCCGGGGTGCAGCATAATTGAAGTAGGGATTAGATGGATAGGGAAGCAAGGTAGGGGGTGGGGCAGTTATTGGGAATAGCAAAGACATCCAGGAGAAAGAGGGGTAAGCCAGATATTATGGTACTACATGTAGGGGACAGCTAGAGAAGAGATAGGTATTGTGAGTGGTGAAATAGCGGCCTGGCACGTGGGGATGCAATGGTAGGGGGAGGGTCTGCAGGGTACGGGGTGAGTGTGGTTTCGTACGGCCAAGCTCAGGTGCCTTCCTGGTTTGCAGATTCTCTCGGCCTGCTATTTGCGATATAAAGAGACCCCTGAGTAGACGCGTGGTAACGCTACTTAGCCACGTGGGGCCGCTATTTCTGGGCAATATGTGTGGTACATTGCATTTGCCGATGATATCTGGCAATGGTTTTGGAGCACCCCGAAATAGGAGCAAGAAGAGAGGATTTCATTGAAGGAGTGATAAGGCTGGGAACACACTCTTCATTGAAGGCGCGATAAGGAGCCTTTTGTGGGGTAAGAGGAAAGGTCACGGGTTTTTATTAGTGGCAGTAAAAAGAGGGTCCTCGTTTTTGGTGGCAGTGAAATAGGCGGCCTGGCA
The DNA here is from genome assembly GCA_009667805.1 of Leptobrachium leishanense. Classification (NCBI taxonomy): domain Eukaryota; kingdom Metazoa; phylum Chordata; class Amphibia; order Anura; family Megophryidae; genus Leptobrachium; species Leptobrachium leishanense. Next base: position 81,979 of record RXON01000060.1, read on the forward strand.
CGTGGAGGGCGATAGTGGGGGGAGGGTCTGCAGGGTACAGGGTGAGTGTGGTTTCATACGGCCAAGCTCAGGTGCCTTCCTGGTTTGCAGATCCTCTCGGCCTGCTATCTGCCATAAAAATACACTGAGCAGACGTGTGGTCATCCTGCTTAGCCACGTGGGGCGCTATTTCTGGGCAATGCTTGTGGTGCATTGCAGTTGCCAGTGTTATCTGGCTGCCAGTGTTATCTGGTGTAGCGTATTTGGCATACGAGGATCGATAATAATAATTCTGCCTTAGAGGCAAAGAATTTGGCCTTAAGTAATAAAAGACGTGACCTTTTCAAAATGCCAATACTTTGTTGTGTTTTCATTTACGGGAAAAGGGAGGGGGGGTCAGGGCGGGTGGGGGGCTTGGGGGTTAGTAGGTTTAAGAAGGTAACTTACATGGGAGAAGTGTAAGAAGAGGATAGGGGTATAATTCTTAGTTCGAGAGAAAGACTAATTAGGAATGAAGTGAGGTTTAAGAATTATCCCTGTATTACACAAGAGTGAAAGGGAGGTGAGTTCCTTTGTTCTATGGGATCAGGCATGGGCGCCTTTGTTTTATGAGCTGAAGCATGGCTCTTTGTGATTGGGCACAATGGGGAGATAAACAATGGAAAAGAGGGGGAAGGGAGGATACAAGAGGCAGGGCGTGGGCATTTTTGGTTTTGCAGTAATTTTTCTTTTACTCCCACCCAACCCACCCTGTTTTGTTTTCTCTTTCATAGATGCTGGTTCTCTACAACGTCGGAAAGGTCACGTAGCAGAAGCACCATGGATAGGGGCAATGGAGTGGTAATTTCACCACTCATGCAAGATCGCCCGTGGTTTCCCATATGGAAATATGCCATGTTGCATGAACCCGGTTCGTGGTTTATACGGCCACGTTTGGGGGATTGTCTAAATATGGACATGGTTAGTCTACCTATTCCATCAAGTTATACACCATGTTACATGAAGCCAGCCTGTGGTTTTTGAACGGCCAAAGTTGGGGGATTGTTCTTTGATTAAAAGCATGGTTTAGAGCAATTATTATCGATCAGATAGTATCCCAAGTGGCTTGAAGACAGTTGTTTTTTTTTTACGGCCACAACTGGGTGGATTGCGCTTAAATTGGGTACTTTACCATGTGGCAGGAAGCCAGCTGTTGGTTTGTTCGGCCACAGCTGGGGGATTGTGCTTTAAGATGGACATGGTTTAGGTTAGGGATGAGCGGTGAAATAGGCGGCCTGGCACATGGAGGGCGATAGTGGGGGGAGGGTCTGCAGGGTACGGGGTGAGTGAGGTTTCATACGGCCAAGCTCAGGTGCCTTCCTGGTTTGCAGATCTCTCGGCCTGCTATCTGCCATAAAAATACACTGAGCAGACGTGTGGTCATCCTGCTTAGCCACGTGGGGCGCTATTTCTGGGCAATGCTTGTGGTGCATTGCAGTTGCCAGTGTTATCTGGCTGCCAGTGTTATCTGGTGTAGCGTATTTGGCATACGAGGATCGATAAAAATTATTCTGCCTTAGAGGCAAAGAATTTGGCCTTAAGTAATAAAAGACGTGACCTTTTCAAAATGCCAATACTTTGTTGTGTTTTCATTTACGGGAAAAGGGAGGGGGGGGTCGGGGCGGGTGGGGGGCTTAGTAGGTTTAAGAAGGTAACTTACATGGGAGAAGTGTAAGAAGAGGATAGGGGTATAATTCTTAACAGAAATAAAACTCCCAGTAATGCGCAGAGTGTATGAGCGTATTACAGAGCTCCACAGAAATTAAACTCCCAGTAATGTGCAGCGTGTATGAGCGCATCACAGAGCGCCACAGCAATAAACCTCACAGTAATGTGCAGCTCACACATGGATATATATTGCCCCCAGCAGCTCACACATGGATATATGTTGCGCAGGCGGAGGGAAGGAGGCGGGCGGCTGCTGCTGCTCCGCCGGCTTCCTCCGCTCCGGCGAGCGGAATTGCGGAGGAAGATGAGGGGGCAGTGGGTGGAAGAGATAGAGAGGTCCCACCAGGAAAGATCGAAATGCCCGATGGGAGCATATATA